>JAPQRQ010000015.1:11487223-11514462 GCA_037367365.1 Apogon talboti | reverse complement strand
CCCCCCCCCCCCCCCCCCCCCCCCCCCCCCCCCCCCCCCGCCAGCCTGCCCGGCCACTCCCAGTATCATGATGATGTTTGAGGTCACAGAGAATCTACACATCTATGGGAATCTGATTTGAATCTCAATCTGGTTTGGAGCCAATTAACAAAAGTCTCATTTATGTGGTTTTCTCTAAACTAAAATCTGAATACCGTCTGTATTTTTGGGCCAGTGGTCTGAATGAGGCCGACATGGTTTTTTCCTCATTTGTTTGGAGCTGTTTAGTCTTCCATTATTTATACTATCTATAATATAATGCAAATTACATATTCATTTAACCGGCCTACATACGTGGCAGCAATAGAAGTCCAAATAATGATTTTTGTTTGTTTTTATCCTTTTGAATGCTTCCAGTGGAGATTGAATTGATGATAAAGCTTTATTTGTCGTTGTAGGAAAAGAAAATGTAAAAAAAACCCAAAAAAACTCATCTTTGTCCTGCTTTTAGCACCCATATTTACTGACTCGAGATGCTGCCTGTGTACATTTGCCTTTGTGTTACTGTCATATCTAATTCAACCGTTCTCTTTCAGGTTATACATTAGCCTTTGCTCCGGTCTTACTGCCTGATAGGTTTAAGTGGTTTATAGCATTGATCTTAAGTGGATGTGTTCACCATTTGTGCTGCTTTCTCTCTTCTGAAATGTGTTAGCAGGTCTGTCCGTCATGTTCTGTCTTCTGGAAGCTTTTTGCTGCTTTTTTCAAACTTCTCTAGACTCGTGTTATTTCAAGTTTTGTCATCAGTTCTGTTTTAATTCACTTGTTTTTAACTGCAAATCATAAAAGACCTTGACATCCTTATTAACGGAATATGGAAGAGAGCACAAAGCTGGTGGGTGGGTTATGTGAGAAGTTTTTGCTTCTAGAAGAATTCTTCCTATTTATGAAACTTTGTGGTGAAGAAAAAGAAATGATCCCATCCCTGACTACGTACTTTTCTCATATGATTAATGCTTTGATTGACAGGTTGTCCTCCTCCTCGTCAAGACAAACAAAAGTGCTTTCACTAAAGCTGTAATTCTTTCACTATTATGTGTGCGTTTGTGTGACAGTGACGCTGTGTGTCTGTTTGAGTGTTGACATTTTTATCCTGCTGTACCTCACTGTTGTGTGCTGCTTATGAAAACATCCATAATTCATGGGCACCCAGATTTTCAGCAGGGTGACTCAGTATGTATTAGTCAACATTCTGGCAAAGGGTTTTACACACTAAGCTTAAATAATCACGGTTATTGAAGCGAGTGTGTTTTAAAAATGTGACTCAGATTGAATCACAGGACAATGACACCGTAGCCAGGTAAACTGGGAGTGGAGCTGGAGGCGGAGCGGCGCCACAGAGGGTTTAGTATTGTGTCATGGGGTGTAAGTCAGTAGATGTGCTGTTGTGTTTTAACCTCTGTTTTATGCACACACTTCTCTGGGTGCAGATTTGAGTGTGAAGAGGTCATGTTGAGATTTTCTGATTCAAGTTCATTACATGGTTGAAAGTTACAGATCTCTGCTAAGACTTTGTACAAAACCTAATGTGAAGATGCTAAAGCCAGTGTCACGCATGAACATTAAACTCTATTTACTACCATTTAAATGGAAGATGTGTTTTCCAACAATATGTTTGACCTAAATAACCAAAATGAACCACATATACTTATGTTCCATATGAACATAAACTGATCTGTGACAGTTTATGGTTTAAGTTTGGTAACTGAAGAAAGCGGTAATAAACAAACTCATGTTGCCCGGTGGACATTATGGCTGTGTGCATGTTGTTTGACTTTATGTAGAAAACCTTTCATATTTGTTTGCATGCCAGCCTCCAGTGATAAGTTTCATCTCCATGCTTGGTACTGATGTTGAGGGTTTTTTTAGGCCTGAATATGGTGAGACTTAATGACAGCATGAATGTGAAGTGTAATAAAATGTGAATGACAGTCAACTTTGGTTTGTGGCCCAAACAAGTCATTTTGTAGGATGTCATGTTGGACTTTGGGAAACATTTTTTCACAATGTTCTTATGCTTTACAGACCAAATATTTAATCAGCCAGTAAAACTATTGCACATAAATCCACTGAATCAAGAGATATAAGAATGTGTAGAGGTTTACAGATTGTTGGGAAATCACTTTATCAGTCAGGACTGAGGAAGATCTGCACAGTAATGTGGCTTTGTTAAACCATGACATGTTTTCAGCAAAACAACTCTTCTTTATTCTTTAAATGGTAAAAAAATAAAAAATAAACACCATCCAAGATTAGCCTTGCATCTGCAATAGTGTTTCATTTGTTAATTTTTTAAGTGTTTTTGCACTTTTTCTCAGGTTTCACTGTGACATCTTTTCATTTATTTTGGAGAATCAATAAATGCATTAAAAATTGCAAATAGAATTATGAAACTAGGTAATTATCTAAACATGATTACATCTGAAAGTTGCTGAGTCTCACACATATCAGTCTTTGGATGTGTTTACCTTCACCTCTTCATTCACTACCTTACCTGCTTTTTATGTCTTTGTTTTAATGCTGTGAAACATTACATTTCATCATCTCAAAAATCACAGGTACAACATGGTGCCTGTTGTCACTCAGGTTTCACATTTTTATCCGTTAGTCATTTAAAGTGTGATAAGAATTTGAGCTGTAAGAACAAAACAACCAGCAGCCTCAGTGACAACAGGCCAGAATGTGTGTACTTTAGTACAAATGTTTCTTTTCTCCATTATGAGCTTTGTTAACAGTAAACACTATCCATTCTGTCATGTGACACATTTGATGCTGCATGTTTGAGAATGTGCAGTGACACCTTTTATCCTAAAGGCAGTGGTTCTCACTTCAGACCTCGGATGGCTTTGTAATCCAGCCGTTTGTTTTTTTTTTATCTAATCAACACACTTCATTCAAAGGAAGTGAGTGTCAGAAGTCTGAATCACTGCATTAGGGTTCATTTCAACAGAATCCATTGAAGGTTTTTTTGAAGAACTGCCCTGTGTTAAAGGAAAAGTTTGATTTTTAGTGGAATTGGGTCATTTGCTCTAGTGCAACATGAACAGATTTGGCTCTCATGTCTTGTGCTTAATGTGGAGAATAAAACTAGACAAGGCAAACAACTAACCAGAAAAACAACATTGATTTAAAGGAGATTATGTGTAAATATCTTTGGTCTTTAAAATCAACAAGATCTTACATATTGATAATATAGTGGGTGATTATGATACTGAAAAGTAGGTGTGTTTCTGATTCTGACTAAAAATCTGGGCCTTTGATTTGGTCGTCTGTCTCTACTCCAATACAAGCTGTTGCCTAGTTAGTTTATGTCCAACACACAGAGCTTAATGTAAACGGACACAAGGCCTATGTGTCACAAACTGCAGAAAAACCTCATTGTGGTATGTAAATGTCAAAAGAATGCTGCTAAATCCAAAAAAACAGCAAATTCTATACATCTTGATTAGGCCTTATTCTAAGAGTTGAATTGTCTAATCTCAAATAATATTATAAATAGTTTTGGAATGTTAGCTACTATCATTAGCCTCATAGCATAAATGCCTATGTCATATTTTTTTCAGGACAAACAGCAGTGTTAGGAGAATAAAGTTACGCAGATATCACAAAAATATATCTTAGGCAATTATGCTGCGAGACTAACAATAGTAGCTGAAATTCCAAAAGTATTTCTAATATTATTTGAGATTAGAAAATTCCACTCTCAGAATAAGGCCTAAATTGTGATATCTGCGTAACTTTACTCTTTTAACAGTGCTGCGTCATTGTCTATGTCCTGAAAACATATGATTTTGGAAATTATGCAATGAGGCTAACAATATATAGGATTAATGCTTTTTTAACAATCAGGCAATAGAGTCATAATCCTCTAACTCTTGGCATGAAAGCAAAGTAGAACACCGATCAAACTATTCCTTCAAAGAGGTTCCTCAAAAAACCGTGTTTGTGGCGTATGGCTCCAGTGTGTCAAAGCTCTGAGGACGGCCTGCATGCAGACTGACCCCACTCCCTGAATGTGTTTTGTTTTTGTCATCTGGAAGGTCCGTTCACACCTGGCTGCTTTAAAGAGCAGCTGCAGCGTGGCATCGTCCTCGTCCTCCTCTTCCACTCCGCCCACTGTCGCGCGCTCGCACTCCTTCAGCGAGCCGCTCGCCCTTAGCTTTGAAAATCTGCACCTTCGCAGCAGCCAGGAGCCCCACCACCAGCACCATCACCCTCCATCTTCATCACCATCCTCCTCATCATCTACGCCTGCACGCACTGACCCACAGCCCCACCCCCATCCTAGGCCCCTGCCCCATGAACCGGCCCCTTCAGAGGAGGTCCCACCCAGGGTAAGAACAGGCAGATGGAGCCTTGGTGTTGTGTGGTAGCGCTTAGGCCCAGGAAACCAAACCAGCCTTATCCCAAACAGCTCAATTCATGACCTGCCTCTGCCTGATTAATTCAGCTCCATCAACAAGTCTGTGTTCAGTGAGTTTTCTTTCCTCCTCAGTCAGAAGAGAAAGTCGCTGGGGAATTAGAGATGATTAAATTAAATCCAAATGTAGATTTCCGGTGCGGTCATTCCATGCCAGCTCAGTCAGAATTCACAGCTTTTCTCAGTTCATGTCATGGATATTCTTACAAACACATGTAAAAACTTCTTTTATGTATATTGGACCCTGCTAACTCCTAAAACTGTGCTTTAAATACTTTCTCGTTCTATGTTTCTAGTTCTGTATAGAAGTTTGACATTTAAAGCTGCAGTGCTGAATAGTTTTTTTATATAATTGCTAAAAAAGTGTTGCATGTTGCTTTAATGTATATTTTATTTTAGCTCTGAAGCTATTTAGAAAAGTTCTATGTCTGTTATCCAGAAAAAAAACAGTATGTAACTTAAGATCTCTAACGTAAGGTTAACTTCTAGATATGATAGAACTATTTTAATACTCCATGAAATAACAATATGACTATTAGAAATTGGGTAACAGATTAGTGTTTAGTAGTTTGGCACATTTCAGATGATTCATGGGGTTTCTTGAATGTTTAGTACTAATAAAATAACCCAATCCAGTGGAAAAACAAGCAGTGTGTGAGGGCGAGAAGACACTTACAATCATATTTAGTTGAGGGAATTAAAGTAAAGTATTTGAAGGAGAATATTTGGCAAATTTAAAGTACACTTAAAATGCTTATGGTCAACTTTTTAACAATACAATCCATGTCATGAACTGAACTGTGTGTGTGTGTGTGTAGGTGAGTTTGTACGGAGTAACCTCCAGGAGTTTTTAAAATATGCAGGTTGCGTCACAGCTTTAGTCGCCCTTTTCCCACAAAAAACAATATTCAGTGACTTCCTGAGGGAATGTGATCTGCTCTGAATCCCAGAGAATATCATGAGAAAGAGGAAGTGGACTTCCCCTCTGTGTTCTGAATCACAGAAGAAAAGCCTGCTGGATCTATACTATATGGACAAAAGTATGTCTGAACACGAGTCACATATTGGCAAAATGTAGAAAGTTGTCCTTTTGTAGGTTAACAATAAAACTGGTAACCTGAAAGACAAATATTAAATGTTTGTAAATAAATAAAATAAGTTAAATGTAACCAGGCTTATGCTATTAACAAACAATGAAAACACTTATTTAGATACAGTGACTATTCTTAAATTGTAAATAGTTTCACTGTTAAAATAGGAAAATGGTAAATATGTTTTAGTTTATTGGTTAAATGTAGTTCAGTGTCATCTCTAATATTGTATTAAGTCAAAAGTACTTGTATTTTCCTAAAATGAGATTACTTTCCAATCAAACCATACTTGACAGGATTATTATTGTATAATTTTCTCATTTATTTATTTTTAGTTTTAATTATGAGTAATTTCCCTGACACAAAGCTTTCCTATTTAAGTAACTTTTTGGAGGCCTGTATTCGTACAGTACATGTTCCTCATATGCTTAAAGTTTAAAGTGAAATAATTAAGGTCTTAAACCTCGACATTTTAACTTGGGGAATCCAGAACTGGTCTTAATCATTTCAGGTTTTAATAGCTGACTGAATGCACAAAGATTAAGTCACTAAATCAAGTTACCAAAAACTGAATTAAAATCATTTTCCCAGTTTTGTATGTAAAATCTGAACCAGTCCCACAGAGCTGGAAATAGAACACTGACTGGGAGCCAGACTTTCTCACCAATCTTTATGATCAAATGGGAGCAAATCCCTGAAAAAAACAGGTTCCGAATCTGCCGAACAGGAACAACCAGAGTCCAATAGATTTCTATAGCAGTAAATGAGTCCTTCTGATGAGAAACATGTTCACATATGGGAGTTAACTGAAGCTGTCGTCATACTTTTGACCATGCAGTGTAGGAACACTCACTGTGGGACCTGAACACGGGGGCATGTTGAGACAGCCTGTCTCATGTTGCCTTTAACAGACGGCACAGAATTACAGAAACAAAAATAACTGCAGGAGGAGAGAAAAATAAGCAACGCGGTGAGGTATTTAGGTTTTTTAAATAACCGTTTTGCCTACATATATGCACAGGCCCTCTGGATGATAGGCTAAGTATAGGAAAGAGAGGAAGCTACGGTAGACGGCTGCTGCCCACAGATGTAGGCAGACGGAGTCTAAAATGTAAAGCCAGTGTAAATGCAGTCCACACAGCCAGGGTCAGCCAAACCCTGTCACACTTTAACCACAACCCTGTTGGGAAGCAACACGTCCTATGGCATTCTGTTCATTAACCGAAGTCACATTTTGCCATGTTAACCCTGGTCCTGACTGAAAATGCAGATTAACGGCTTTTTGTTATTCACGCCTCCATTATTTTGGCTGCAGTGTCTGAGCTGAGTGTTGTTCTGCATGGCTTTGGATGCTGCCTAGTGTTCTGCTGCATTTACAAGAGACTGGAGTAGGGACAGGTTACTGGTCCAGCCAGTGCTTCCTGGGGTTTTCACAGCAGTGCTCTGGGGTGACGGGTTAGAGGGATGAGTGCTTTGGTTGTTGTCAGTATGTGCTGTGGGATTTCAAAGTGCATTTTCCTCTCAGTTGATACGAGTCTGAGAAAGACAGACTCAAACCAATGTAACTACAGATGTGCAAAGGTGATCTAAAAGTGTTAATTTGTCACTTTTCAAAGATGTTAGCTTCATGTTGTAAAATAGTAGGATCTTTCTATTCCAGGTCCACAAAAAAAAGTCAGAACAGTTGAAAAATACAAAAGCTTACCCCTCTAGACCCGCTGAGCTAAGTTACCATTAGCATGTGTAAGCTGAGTCTCAAAATGTGTTTGTTTTTCACTGGATTGAATTGAAATTTGTTCTGAACACCCAACAAATACTGAGGATAATTTGCCAAATACATCAATGTACATTTTTAGTAACTTCTAACTTGCAAATTCCCTGAGCATCCCTGACATTAACTGTTTTTTTTTTGTTGATATGAACAGCTCATCCTAATGTAAACATAATTATCAACACTATATTATTTTTCTATTAGACCCTCCTAAGTCAAACACTAATTTCCTTTTTGATTTCTAAAACATAATATTTATTTATTTATTTATGTTTGGGTTTGTTTTGTTGTTTTTTTTTACTAGAAATGGGTCTTTTCCCTATTATTATGTATTGCGTTGTATCCATAGGGGTTCTTCAATAAGTACATATATTGTGCATTTCAATCCAGTTCAGTGAAACTTTTAACACATTGGTCAGGTTTTGAAGATGCATACCAGGGGCCTAACGTTAAAAATAAAAATCAAATAGACCTTTAAGATTTTACAATTTCCCATGAAGTTAATAAACTTTTTTTTTTAATTTAATTTTTTTTTTTTTTTTTTAACATGGAGTCTACATATATTTTTTCTTAGTGAATGTTGCTGCCTCCTTTACAACATACGAATGCAGTTCTTCATTTTTAGCTGCAGATTTGACATTTCACCAGAGGAACCAATTTTCAGTCATAAATCCTTCAGATGTTTTACTTGTATCTGGTTTGTTCATCATCTCTGCTGTTTGTTGATTTTTTTGTAGTTACATTAGTATATTTTTTTTTTTCTGCAAGTCATAAATCAGTAGTTTTGCTAAACTGAGGGTTTAATAGATACAGTGTATTGTGTGCTCTGTGTATCCGCTGTACTGTTTTCACACATTCATGCATGCAGAGTGTGTATGTGTGAGCTGGTCCTTGTCTTTATTATGAAAAGGTTCCTGTCAGGACTAC
This sequence comes from Apogon talboti, assembly GCA_037367365.1. Lineage (NCBI taxonomy): Eukaryota > Metazoa > Chordata > Actinopteri > Kurtiformes > Apogonidae > Apogon > Apogon talboti. Next base: position 11,506,214 of record JAPQRQ010000015.1, on the reverse strand, counting down.
GTCCAGGTCGCCAGTGTTGTCGAGGCGCGATTCGCCTCATCACCATGGCAATGCCTCACACAGCAGCCACGCAGGACACCGCAACCCTCCCAGGTAAACTGTCAGATCCCCGTCTGGTTTATCTGATTGTACTTGTTTCTTACATCTTACTTTTTGGCCCAATCCCAATTCACCCCTTGACCCTCCACCTTAGCGCGTTCACACGAAGGGGTAGGGGTTCTCAATGAGTCAGAGGGGAAGGACTAAGGGGGAGGGCTGTTTGGCCCTCGAGAGGGAGATTTTTAAGGACCACACTACAAACAGAGGGGTATGAGAAATCTCCCATAATTCTGTTTGAATCATCAGCAAGATGGAGGTAAACACAGCAAAAAAGTGCAGCAGTGTGATGAAAGAAACACACAAATGAACGTATTTCCTTCGTAAACAACATAATCATTTGATCGACCATTCACTGCTGTTTTAATGTGTTATAGACGGCATTTCTGCGGTTTGCGGTTGATAGCCGTGAAAAGATGCCCAAAGCCCATGCAACAGAGACGGTTACAGCTGCTGACAGCATGGTGAATTCTTTCAGAAACAAAGTTTCCGCATCTGTTTATAGCAGCATCAACGAACACTGATGACATAACAGGGAATGTTTCAACCCCGACCCTTTGCAACTCTGTTCTAAGGGGGAGGGCCAAGGGGTGAATTGGGATTGGGCCTTTGTTTCCCAGTATTTCTCTTCTTCTTTTTCTTCTATATTTCAAAAGCCTCCCTCTGTTCTTTAATCAGTTTAGTGGTTTGGAAACATTCACACATGTAAGTGCCACATCATTACCAAATGAAGAAAACTCTATAAGAAACAGATGTTTACAGTCACAGTAATTGACTTCATATACACAAATGAGGGTGGAGTATGTACAGTACTGGGTAACACATCTTGAGATAAGATGTCTGTATACAAAATTTAACATATCTAAAAAATATATATTATCAGTGGTTTTTTCAGGAGTCATTGTGGTCTCATTTGTTTTATTTGGTGAGGATGACCCTAACCCAAAAATGAGGATCAGGAAGTCGGCATCTTTTTATTCAATTAGTGCAAAGGATCTCACACAACTCGAGGATTGTGGGAAGGAGCTCCCTGAACAGAGAAAAACATCAGTATTTAAGCACAATACATGTTAAACCCAAAATCCATCGTAGTTTGCCTAGCAACAGGCATGTTATCTCCACACTGAAGCTGGAGTGACCGGGGTCAAATGTAACTTCAACTGGTTGCATTTGGGAACCTAGGATACCCATAAGGCAACAGTTCTTTGTGATATTCCCACCGGCCGTCAGACTTGACTTGAACATCATTAAGGATACATTTGTGTTTTCCATCATTTGGATTCTCTAACAAGTTATCTGGTGGTCCATCTGTACATTATTACTGCATTAAAATCTCAGGTCATATGCAAGGCTTTGTTTGTCTTGTACATCTGACAGCTCACTCACCAGATGAGCTTCTATTTATTGAATAAACCATCTTTCTGGACAGACAGCTCCATTGTAGTTGATAGGGTGCATTAACAAAAGCGTCAGATGACCTTGTTGTGCAAATAGTTGATGTTTTACCATGTCAGTCAGCTCATGTTTAGCATTAGCCCTCCCTGACCACTCACTGATGGCTCTGACTCCTCAGGTTCCTTCAGCTCCACCCGTTGTTCAAATATGGTCACTTACGGTTCTGAAAAGCCAACATTGCAATGACGAAAACACAGGCAAGAGGTTGTGTCAAAAACTGCACTAAAATCCAACTGAGACGTGAATATGTTGAAATGATCCTAAAACCTGAATAATTTACAAGTTCTACAGATTTACAGATCTCAAATTTGACGAGTTCTACATGTTCTAATTGTAAAATGCTAGATTACAGTAAAAGGCCTATCTGGACAGAATATGCAGTTGACATGACTATATCAAATTCACATTTTACTGATGTGCAGAATAATATTAGATTGTGTCAGTTTGTTAAACCCTGAAGACGAAATAGCTCTGAGTCCAGGCTGTTGTTACTAAAAGGACAGGAAAAAGACTAAAATTCACACAAACTTTGGCAACAAATATGCCTTATTTGGAGAAAACTAACAACCCGGAGCAGTGTGTAAGTGTCTGCGTAGCAGGAGTGTTTGTCCGTAGTTGTGTGGGAGGGTTTATGTAACAGTGCTAGCTGTCTAACCTTGTGATGCGTCTTTGTATCTGTGTGCATTTGCTCATCCGCACACTTTTCTATTTCCAAACCACAAGCCCTCTCATGAGATTTTCTGTCATCTCTCCCCTCCTGTGACCCCGCTGCACTGTTTTTTCTCTCTCCTGAACATCGCCTCTGTTCTTATCGTACTCTGCTGCCTTTTTAAGAACATTCAGCCCCTCATCCTGTTGTTCACATAAGACATTTTAAGACATTTTATTGTTTGTTTTTTTTACCTTCCTGTCGAAGTTTTAAAGTAGCCGTTGTTCCACATCCCTTATGCACAATGTAACACACACACACATATATGTAGATCCAGTACAGCGCTATAACGTATACAGCAATTACTTGTAGTTGTTATTTTCACAAAAACATGGAATTTATATAGGAGTTATTTAGATATTTTTTTGTTTGGAGTCATATTAACCCCTACAAAAATGGGAACTTGTCCTGGGAAATAAATATGACATCATATTTCCAAACATAAATAAATAAATAAATAAATATAAATGCTGTATATTTTTGAGCTAAAAAAAATGCTGTGATAAAATCCAAGGTAGATAGAAATGAACTAATACAAATGATCACATGCACAAATGCCCAAGTTGTGTGTTTAGTGTTAAAATGTTTAAGTTGTGATGCAAGCATGCATTAAAACATTTTAAAATGATATTGGATTTATAAATGTTTTAATTTTTTTTATTAAATACTGTTATTTGTTGTAGTTGTATGGGTACATCCTAGTGCTGGTTATACTGATACTGACAGCTTATACTTATCTTTAACAGATAAGACACTATGATACACATAGTACACATCTTTAGTTTTATTTTTCAGTTCATGTGTATTTTTATAACGCTTTTACCACAAGTCTGGTAAATATTATTAATGTATAAAAATCATGTGTACCTGCTGCATGCACTGATAATGATGACATGTACTGATGTTTCTAAGCATTTTAGGTAATGCCATTAAAAATAGTTATTTTCCGTGCCCAGCTTTAGTGCAGCTCCAAATTTTAGAAGTTGATGTCTTCAGGATGTTAAATTTCTAACCCTGCGTTCTCTGTTGGTTCCACAGCGCTGCAGAGCCTCGGCTGCTGTGGGAGCGAGTGGAGAAACTGGTTCCCAGACCGACCAGTAACACCGGCAGCGGAGGCTCCAGTTCCTCCAGCAGCTCCAGTAACTCCAGTTCCCAGACTGGTTCTCACTGTGGGTCTGGAGAGCGGTTCAGGGCCCGCTGTGAGTCCACACACACTCAGAAACATAGGGCAGGTAGACAGTAATCTGAAAAAAAGTCAGCTTAGAGAAGAGAACTCACAAACCGCTATGTGGTCTTTATAATGTATTTAATATTGATAAATAATGCACATAAGACTCAGTATGACATCACAGTTCAGTAATAACATGGTAATAGTTCGAGGTAGAAGTAGATAATCATGTAATAATATCAATAAATCCTGTAATAGCCAATAAAATTCTGAAATGGGAATCAACATACTATAATGTTTAAATCCGTCTTCTACCTGTTTCTATTTAGTTTTTATGGCAATGTCAGATTAAAGCAAACATTTAATGACATCATAACCTGGAAACAGGTAGTTTCTGTGCAATAATTATGAATCAGGCCTACAAAATGCAAAAGTACAGTGGTAGAAACCATTTTATTGATTTATTTATTTTTAAATTAGTTTTAAAGCCATTTTATTCTTAACATTGTGGGAATTGAGTTGTCTTAGTTTATGTTGTAGCTAAAAAAATGTCTTATGCTACCAGTTTTAGTCTTTATTTTCATTAACTATAACAATATTAGTCGACAAACATAGCTTAGAAAAGAGCACTAACACCATTCTGATAAGACATTCAGAAACAAGTGCTGGATCCAAACTGACCTTTTGACCTTCAACCTCCTTCAGCCTCTTCCAAATCAGAGGGCTCACCCCTCCGGCGGCCAGAGAATGCTGGGAAAAAACCTGAGGAGAGGAGGGACTTGGTCAGGCCGAGCAGACCGGCGGTGAGAGACGCTGACTAGATGCAGACTAGCCAGTAGCACGCTAGCTGGGATAGATCTAGACCAGTACCAGTGTGTGTCTGAGTGTGTGAGTTCTCTCTGCTGTGGTGTTTCGATCATAAATGGACACTTTGGGTTGTGCGGGTTGTTTTCTCTTTGGACTGAGCTCACTGGCTGAAGGGTTTTCTGCACTAATCGCTTGCTCCTTCTCTGCTGAACCAGTCGTTTCCTCTGAACTTTTATAATTTTTCATCTTTGCAGCTCTAATAGTTGACTCATTATTCAAATTCATCCACTAACCTTTAAAACAGTAGCTTGAAGACACATGAGCTGGTCTGCTGTCATCTACATCTTTTGATTTTACTACTCTTATGCTGGCTTCTCATTGGCAGGCGCACCTGTTTAACCACTTCCTCTCCTGCAGCTTGGTTTCCTGCTTCTTCCGAAACATCTCTGATCCTTAGCTGAAGCGTGGACTAAACTCCTGAGGAAACAAAAAATAAGAATCCTGAGATAAAATGGCCTGTGTCCTTGTTTTCCTGTCAGGACCTGACAGCTCTGGCCAAGGAGCTGCGTGCCGTGGACGACGTTCGTCCCCCGAACAAGGTGACGGATTACTCCTCCTCCAGTGAAGAGTCGGACACCACAGACGAAGACGACGATGAAGAGGTGGACCAGGAAGCAGGCGAGGAGTCGACTTCTGGACCAGAAGATTCCAGAGCGGTGTAAGTTTAAGCCCTGTCTCACACACACTGAACCAGGTGAATGTCCATGCATGAGCCATGTTCTGGGAGATTAATAAACTTAATAGATCAATAATGAAACAACTTTTTTTTTCTTTGCTGGTATTAAACCTTGAGTTTGAGATGAACTGAATGTGGGAGAGTGCATATATTTATTGCTGATTGTATAAAGCAGGGAACTGGAATAATTTAGCAACTAGTTATGAAGGTGTAAATAAGTGTTTACACATATTTAACAGGAATGGGCCGATTCTTGAAATAATCAGATAGTGGAAGCTAGATTGACTTCCTCTTCTTTTTTTTTTGTTATACGGTTGAGATAAATGAGGTTAGCATTTCTTTTTTCCAATTTAAAACAGTTCTGGATGTTTTAATAATAACATTAAACTGTTAAAGTGACCACTTTAACATTAGCCCTTTAGATTTCCGTTTATTTATGATGGCACATCTATATGGACATTGCCCTCATTCAGTCCCCCAGAACCACCAGATCTACCTTGACACACTCTACATGATGGCATTCATAACAAACAACAGTCAAAGGGCACGGATGGCAGCATCTCATTTCCATTTAAAGCACCATACACTGAAACAAACTGTTTGCAACATAACTGAATACCAGGAAAGTGAACAATCTGGGCATCATTTTGAGCTGAAAATCTACTCATTCCAGAGAGAGTAGAGACTCGCATTAACTTGTTAAATGAGGTACAATATGTACAATACTGCCACCTATGTCTGACTACAGTGTCAGTTAATATCCCTTAGAGGGTGGCAGAGTGGGGTTCTTGAATTGGATGCAATTTTATCACTTAATGTCACTGTCACACTGAACGTTTAATCCTTTGTATCATATTTTGTTGGACATCATATAAATTAGGTATGTGTTGGAGCTAATGCTGACCCAGATTATACTGTGTATGATCTGTGTTGACTAACCTAATAGAGTAACCTTTCCTGTGTAGCTCTTCCAGGCTGAGTAACGGAGAGACAGAGTCTGTGAAAACTATGATTGTTCACGATGAAGGCGAGAACGACGCAGGCTCCACGCCCTGCAAAGACAGCACGTTGATCGTCAGACAGGTACCAGCAGAATATGAAAACAAACCGCCCTGTGCTCACACCAATCACATTTTCATATTTTCTTTAATGTGTTCTGTTCGCTACCCCAAGTGTTTCCCATTTTGTTTACCTGTTGTGTGGATCATTTTCTGTTTTTATACACTTTTTGTGGTTGATAAAGAGGAGCACAGGACCGATAATACGGCAGGATTACCACATTTTAACCCCTTAACTAAAACATTTATTATGATTTCAAAAAGTCAGCCCATATTTAGTATCAACTACAGAAGCTGAGAACAACCATGCTTGCAATCATTTTTAGCATCTTATCTTTTGCCACAATTAAACAAGACCGCTTGCTCCTGTAATATAACTTTAGCAAATAAAGCAGCACAGCTCTGTGTCCTTCAGACAGCCATGACAGTCATATTTGAAGGCTGGTGATCAGATGAACCAGATTGTCGTTTTCTTCTCTATAATTATTGTGAAGATGTACAACAATTTCATAGAAAATGTGGCTCAGCTTGTTGAGCATTTACAAAATGCTGTGTTTTTATACAATGTGTTGTTATATGAGCTTTTGCCTGCACGAGGTAAACAAACCTGATCTGCAGAAATCAGCTTGGTTGTTTTGATTTGATGACAGAATTAACTCATGACGAAGAAAATATGCCCTTAAACTATAATTGTAAGCACAGCCGTTCAGTTTCCATAATTTCCATGAGTCTTTCCTGTGTCTGGAAACTAACATGACTTTTCTGTGCACCTGTAGAATAACCACTGTAGTTTTCCCGTTGCTCTAGCTAACACCTTCCCTTCCCCAGAGCTCATCAGAAACCCGTCTAGACCCAAAGTCGTCTACCCCTCTTTCTACTTCCAGAGTGCAGGTGACAAAAAGCGGCCCTCCACGGGCCCCGGTCCGGCTCCCGCACCGGTCCTGTTAGCAGGCTTCCCCCCAAGCCCCGGCTCAGTGCCGGGCCTCAGCCATCACACCCCCAGCCCCCACCATCATCACCACCTCCACCACCATCACCCCTCACAGCACACAGACAGGAACGGCTTTGCCGGCCGCATCCACCACCTTCCAGATCTGATCCAGCAGAGCCACCATTCCTCCCCATCCTCCTCTGCATCCAACTCCCCCTCCTCCTCCAGCCTCGCAAGCCCCTCCTCCATGTCACCACAGAGCCCCCTGGACAAGCTTGTCATCCTCACAGAGGTATGTCCCCGGCCTGATGTGGGACACCCATGAAAGGGTGACTGACAAAGACATGACTCATATCAAATTCAAAAGTCAAACATATGGTCCTGTTCTTGGAATACGTGTGGAACTTCATTGTGCGTGTACACAAAATGAGGGAACCACAATCTGTGAAATAACTTTTACAACGGCCAACTAAAACTATCTAGAGTAGTCTAGTTAAATGGTGTAGGAAGCATTGGCCTCCTTAGTAAATGTTGAAACGCCATAGTGTAAAGAAGTCCTGCATTTGAAACCTTTGATGATTTAGCTAAATGTAAAACTCATTCCTCCATGACTTTTATTTACCATGACACCAAACCTTTAGTTCCAGGGGTTTCTGCGTTTTCAGAGGCCAGTCAAGGTTTTACAAGTTTTTGAAACATTCAAATGTCTTTTTTATTCCTTGACGTTGCCTGTTTTCAGCAGCGTAGTCTCACATTCCCCAGACTAAAGATGACAGTAAACAGGGCAGTTAGGAGCACAGTGGCAAGTATGTTCCTCATGGAAATATCAACTGTTAAACCGGCCTTTTTGTTTTTGTGTTCCACATGTTTTACCCTCCCCATTCCACATATTCCTCCCTGTATTTTTAAGTTCACCTTTGGACCGAATGCCCATTTTACTTGCATGCAACACATTGTGAAGTATTTCAGTTTGACTGCATTGTTTTGTAAATGTTTTGTGAATCATCACTTGTTGAAACTTATTCTTCCAATCTTTAAAAAAGCCAAATGTCTAATCTCATATCACTGAATCGTATCTCTGTTCTCCAGAGTCAATCCAGTAACAACATGCAGAAACACAAGTCTTCTTCCTCCTTCACACCATTCATTGACCCACGCCTCCTTCAAGTTTCTCCATCCACCGGCAGCGCCCTCAACAATGTCGGTAAGTCGTAGCATTGAGACGCTGCTGAACTCCTCTTCCATCTGCACCTCAGGGACCTTTGGGTTTTGTCAGTTAGAAAGGAAGTGTCAGGAAAAATGGGGTGTGTCTGGGCCTAATACCCATGTGTCCTTGAATTTCATCTGTTTTGTGAATCAGCTGTTCAGTCCCATTAAAGCCTGCAGGAGAACTTCTGTCTAGTCTGTTAAGTTTAGAGGCGCTCGCTTTGTCACTTTTTTGTAGTCAGGAATGACAGACTGTTTTGAAGCTCTTAGTTTGCCTTTCCGTCATTATGTTTCCCGGTAATAAGAATAAGCAGAAGAAGAAAAGAGTGAATAGAAAGTAAATGCTGCTGTACATCTTTATGCACCACAGATGCAAGGATGAACAAATAATGTTTAGTTTATTTTAGTAATAACACAACCACACTTTATTGCAGATAGAAAATATATTTAAATTTATTTTAGTGAAAAAACAGGCAGTTGCACATGGGAAAGTACTATTAAAAACAACAAATAACAGAGTAGTGATAATAAAGTAGTAGTAATAAAACTATTATGTTATAATATTATAATAAGTGCTGTGTGTGTGTAAGTATATATATATAATCACAGCATAAAAGTTATAATAAAGTGACAACAGTAATAGCACTTGTAACAACATTATATAAGTAATAATAATAATAATAGTAATAATGATAAGCAATAAGAAAAATAAATTGACAATGACAGCAAACAAAAACATTGCACACTGGATACATTAAACTATACTGTACAACTTTAAATGCAGTAGCTGCCTTTGCTGTTTATACTTATTTATATATTGATGACAAAGCAGAAAAATGTCGACATTTTAAGGAAAATTCTGTTTTCTGTGAAGCCATGACTAAATGTACTTTGCTTTTGCCCCTGGAGGCTTTGTGCAAAGTCAGAGCTGCAGCCATAGAAACAAAATGCGAAACAGGTGCTGGAGATACTGAGTGCGTGAAAACCTTTAGACAGAAGTTCAGGTCCAGGTCATTGTCCTCCGCTGAGGCCACAGCGCTCATTAGTGACCGCAGTTTCTAAACAGCCTTTTTTTATCCCGGCGGTCCTCATGTTCCCATCAGCCCTCATGTTCCCATCAGCCCTCAGAGGGTTTCTCATCCTCCAGACCACATCACTCCTACGATGATGGTCGCTCACTCACCATTTCACTGCTGATTTGATGACTTCAGGTTTTCAGCAGATGTTGAAATTGCAGACGGTTGGTGCTAGATGTGATTCTTCAGAGCCTAAATAAGGTTTAGTTAATTAATAAAAAAAAAAAACTCATGGTTTCTGCAGGTCTCCTCACCACCTGACAGGAATGGTTTATAAAAAGTTAATAGCATTATATAAAGTCTCTGATCTCCAGCAGCCCAAACCTTGAAAATGGCTGAAAGAAAAAGCGCATTTCCACATTAAAACAGCCGGAACCTTGAAATCTTCATAATGTTACATGAAAATAGTCAGGAACACACGTACACATTAGTGTACGATTTATTAATTAGACTGTGTGAATTGGTCCATGATTTGTCATTTAAAAGTAGTTTCCTGGAATAAAAGTAAAAAATACTGCTTTCAGTGATCTAATTGTGTCATATTTGATATTTGAGCTGTGCTTCATAGTGACAGTGTGGTTATGTACAGAGGCAGCAATAAATGGCTGAAATTATTTGTTGCTACAGCTGCAAAAAGAAGGAAACTCTGAATTTGTCTCCAACTGAGTAGATTTTCCTCTTCCATGGCTCTCCTTTTAGTTTTCAGTGGGTCAGTTAAAGAAATTTCCTGTTAAAATACTCCCACCCTTTTCTCCTTAGAACGTATCCAGCCTTTAATTAAATCTCGTCATTCCTCTACTCATGATTATCAAAGGTTAACTCTTCTAATGCTGCTCGTGTGATTGACCCCCATCCTGCCCGGTAAATTCTACTTCCTACACTGTCCTACCTAAGCCCTTCCCTTTGACCTTTTAGGTTACGCGAACGACGCCCGGTTGGCGGAGGCTTTGAGGGCCGACCCGTCCCGGAAGGGCTCCGTGGTGAACGTGAACCCAGTCAACACTCGCCCACAGAGCGACACGCCAGAGATCCGCAAATACAAGAAGAGGTTCAACTCTGAAATCCTGTGTGCTGCACTGTGGGGTGAGGCCAAAAAAAAAAAGAACACTTTTACTACAAGATCAGACTGAATCGCCCTGAAAAGGAAAGCAATCAGGGCATTTCCACCAGGTTAGAAATGAAGATGTGTTAATGAGGACGGAAAACAGGAAATGTTGTATGTATGTAGTAAAAAATACAACTGCAGATCCCTGACAGTTGTACTTATGTACAACATAACGTATTTGTAATAATTTCCACCTTTAGAATCAGAAACGGGTCATTCCATTGTCACCTACTATCTGTTACAACTGATCGGCCCTTATTACTGACCCTGGGTTCAATTAAAAAGACAAGACAAGACAGGAAAAACACAAAAAGAACAGTAGATACAGAAACTGGAGAGAAACCCTAACAGTAGAGCAAGATTTCAAACATTTGGCCCCTCGTTTGGAGCTAGATTGTACTTTTTTATACTAATTGTCTTCACCCTCTCCTTAGCCGTGATAATAAAATACCTTCAACAAAACTAACATTACAACAGACAAAAAATACCCACACAGACATTTTAAAGGGGAAGTGCAGCCTTTTTTTGTAGGTCAGCGAAGAAGACAGACTCAACACAAGTAAACAAGTGTGTCTTCAACTTGATGACACACTTCATGGATCATGTACGTTTTTGATCACACGTGCAGAGAAATATACCGTCCTCTCAGAAAACAACACAACACAAAGAGGTTACGTGACATGACACGTGTCGTCTTCATAAGCTTTAATAAATTCACACAGCTCAGTTAAAACAGAGCTCATCCTCTTTGGTGACATTGTCACTTGCTTTTTTAGACTGAGTATATTTTTATCATCCAAAAATATAAATTAAATATTTTTTATATCACCTGCCTGTTCTGTACAAGTTGTAATAATATCAGTCTCCCACCTGGTGGCAGCAAAGCACTTATTTCCTGCTGGGATCATTGTTGAGGGTTGAGGTAATCTCGGTGTGTGTTTGTATGTTTAGGGGTGAACCTGTTGGTGGGAACAGAGAGCGGTTTGATGCTGCTGGACCGCAGCGGTCAGGGAAAAGTTTACCCTCTGATCAACCGACGGCGCTTTCAACAGATGGATGTCCTGGAGGGGCTTAATGTCCTCGTCACTATATCAGGTACAAACACACACACGTGTTCCATCACTTCTGGAGATACTTGATGGATGGACTAACAAACAAAAGTGACAAATTAAAGGTAATATCTAAATAAATAAGAAGACAAACACATGACCTGCACATGGAATTTGGGGGTCCTCTACAAAGTAAAATGAATGTTGATTGCATTTATTGTTAGAGTGTTCCTCTATATTTGTGGAAGACTTGAGCTTCTAGTTAAATATTTGGGACGTTCTGCAAGATCAAAGTAAAAAGTATGTCTTAGCATTGTGCTAACCATGTCAGTGTCCCAGTTGGTTCGACTGGGCACCAGCAGGGACATTAGATCCAGAAAAAGTCATTGAGTTTCAATAGTATCCTCATTGATTTTACCTTAATTGATGTGTGTTTTCTTAAACTGGTCTGAGTATCCTGCCTGGTCATTATAATGGTAATGAAAACTCTGTCCCCATGTGAAATAAAACAAATCTAAATGAACTCCGAAATTTAACCTCATCCAATAAAGTAGTTGAGCTAAATGTAAATGTGTTGAATTAAAATGTATATAGATTTATAACTCTAGATCATGCATTATAGAGATGGTTTTATTATAAAGCTTCTTTTGGCCAAATTAGATTCTATTCCATTGAAACCACAGAGTGCAGATGCATGACACACACACACACACACACACACACTCTGAACTAAACCTCACTGAAACGGCGTGTCTGTATGATGAGACGGTTTCACTTCTGTGTATCTGCTGTGTCACATGTCCACTGTGATCTGGTGTGTTTTGTCCGGTCTCCGTCCCTTCCTGCACACCTCACACCTCTGACAACATGTGTCTGTGTCTGTGTCTGCAGTTACATAAATGTTTTTATTTAGATACTCACACGATTGAGTCCCACTCTCAGATTGAAAGTGCGTCCACATTCTTACTTCTCCTCTTTCTCAACACACACAGGCCGTGCAGTCACAAGTGTCTCAACACATGTTTTGAGCTAATCGGATGTTGAGTAAACATCTGCCGGTTGAGGCCACGTCACACGTGTGTGTGTTACATGTAACACTGACACACACTTCACATTTCCACGATGGAAGGAAACGTCGCTGAGCTTCAAGTGTCTATTTCCTTCTGTCGACCTAATTTGAAGCAATGTCACGTAGAAAATGTGCGTCATGGAAATTTGTGGCACATCAGACCAATCCTGATCTGATCACTGGACGATTAAACCACAAACACACTACACTTAGAGTATCCACAGTTCAGTTTCTGGTCTATACTCTTAGGTCCATTGTGTGGTAATACAGTAATAATGATTTATAACACTACACTGTAGTCGTGTTAATGTGTGTTTGGTTTCGGAGCAGAAATCCTGGACCAAAGCTACAGGCCTAAATGGGCTTCTGTGTGGTATTGATATTCCAAACTCTGACCAGCAGGGGGAAGTTACCTACCAGAACACACTTAGGACTACCACACCCACCAACAAATCAGCACCACAGTACATCCCCACAGACTGTATCACTCACTGAATAAAGAATAAAAGTCATTGTTTACGCACATTTATGTTATGTTATCATTAAGTTTGGTGGTAAAAACAACAACAGGGCTTCTAGCTTTTATCACTTTGTCATGTTCTTTGACTCAACTCTAACACTTCGGTCAAAACCATCATGGTGTTCATTTTCTTCACTATGGGAGACCAGCAGAGTGACTCACTGCTCCTTCTACTGGTCAATAAATCCTTCTGATCATCAATAAGAATAGATTAACTTCATATCTCTACAATGCAATACATTGGCATCTTTGGGCAGGTTTTCATGTCGGTTATAGAAGTGTTTCAGATAATTGCTTAGACACGAATAGTTGCTCCTAGAGGTATTTCTGACCATTGTGAAGCCTTCTTGGGTGTGTTGAGGTTGAGTAGTGAGGTTATACTGCACTAGCATGAGATTTTTATCTGTTGTCTGCCTCAGTACCTTAACACACTGTAATCTACTGATCTGTACATATTGTGTTTATGTTTTCACTCTAAATAAATGTTATACCTCATTAATCACCTGGCCTTGAGGCTGCTAAGGCTGTGTGTGCTTTGAAAATAGTCAGTTTTGGTATAAGAGTGTGTGAAGTGTTTTGTATATCTGCAAATATAATGTAATGCAGTCATGGAAGAGTATGCCTGAAGCCTTTCCTAGAGTTGAATGGGTGCTGTTTGTTGAATACATCCCATGTCACTGTAGGACATGTCCTTTTCTGCCTGGAACCAGAGGCTTCTACATTAGTTGTGGGTGTTTCCTTTGCTCTGGGCCACCATTTGCTTGCTGCTCTAACCATTCTTCACCTCTCTCTTATTTCTTTACCAGGTAAGAAGAACAAGCTGCGTGTGTACTACCTGTCCTGGCTGAGGAACAAGATCCTCCATAATGACCCAGAAGTGGAGAAGAAACAGGGCTGGACCACCGTAGGAGACCTGGAGGGATGTGTGCACTATAAAGTTGGTATGTACTGCTTCCAAACTCAAGTCAAGAAAACAGAGTATGTATGTTTTAAATGCAAAGGGTGGGCCTTTTTCACCCTTGGAGTGCAGTATGGAGGGTGTCATTTCATCCACAATTAACCAGAGTATTTTCTACCAGTGACATGGCCTGGTTATAAATACATACAGTATGTGTTACTGAAATGTCACACAACTTGATCTGGAGCCGAATCCAATTAGCAAACATGACGAGCATGTTCAGGATGCACAGTGAATGATGGTTTACCAAACAGGCATATCACTGGTCAACTGGAACAGGAAAGCCCTGGGTTTTGTAATAATCTGGTCTAGACATCCGAGTGGACTTTTGATGCCACTGTCCTGTCTAAAAATCAGAATGTCCTCAGTGATGGTTGTGCCAAAGCTGCACTTCCTGTTGGAAACCCCTCTGAACCTTGAAATCTATTTCCTGAGGACTTTTCTACATGCGTGTACTTCAGTTACTTGGAATCACAGATGGCATAAATGGAGCCGGCACTTGTGGGAAACATAGTGACAGGACTTTCCAACATATAATGTGGATTACGAAATACCTTGTACAAAGCAGTGGTAGAAAAGCTCAGCCAATCCACCCACTGGTGCACATTTTAATGTCAGTTACTGGTTGAAGAATATATAAAATGGAAGCAGCCAGTTTCAGCATTAACCTCCAGTTCATGTAATACCAGTTACGGTGACACACTAGTGCTGTAATTGTATTGAAATGTATGCAGAGTCTGTATTAGTTTAGCACCATGGGGAAACAGTTTTTCAGCTGAATGTAACTATGACTTCAGTTCCCTTGAATGATTGTGTCAATAAATGGAAATGTGGGGACCTAAAACATGCAGCAGTTTGTTGTAGTTGAGGATGGGTGAAAGATGGACCAACATTTCAGATGGAAATATGTTCAGACTGGCCACAAAACCGAATTTATATGTATAACACGTTTAATTCTAGCTGGGAGCATAGTTGCAGATAGCACGAGGTACTAAAGAGCCACAGAAATGATGTAGATGGTGTGATGAAACACAGGACAGAAAAAACACAACTAGGGCAAATATATGAATTAAAAACCTTTAAGACAATATGATAAAGAGACCTGCCATTTAATACAATTAAAAAACCCTAACCCTTATAACCAACAGTTGACAAATTAAAAAAAAGAATGAGAATTAAAACAAAAAAAGTCAAAATAAATTAATAAAGCACTACTACTACTATTAATAGTAGAAATAATAATAATAATAATAATAATAAAATACAGGTAAGAAAGATGTTTTCAGACCATGTCGGACTTTAAAATTCAGCATTAAACTTTACATTCACTGTCAGCTGTAGCAGAGGTTGTGTTTCCAATTTCCACTAAAAACTCTGGCAGCTCCAGTCAAACAAGATGAGATTTATTTTTATATCCTTTTAGAGAAGACCAGGCAGTTAGAAATAAAACCATCAACACATTCTTCACCATCCTTGTGTGATTAAAAAAAAAAAAGGCTCATCTCTGCCATATAAAGATAACAAAACATAAAACAGAATATGAATCCAACAAACATCTAATACTGTCATTACACAACACGAAATGATAACTTTAGGTTTTGTTCAAGTTATGGGAAGAGGATGTTTTCTGTAACTTTCATTATTGCAGTTTAAAATGTGACTGGATGTGAGTGTACGTTATCAAAAATGTCTCATGATATTAACATTTAAGAGAAGTTAAATCTGATTGCATCCTGATCGGTTCCCTTTGACCTTTTGTTCCACAGTGAAGTATGAGAGGATTAAATTTTTGGTTCTGGCCCTGAAGAATTCCGTGGAGGTCTACGCCTGGGCCCCCAAGCCCTATCACAAATTCATGGCCTTCAAGGTGAGCCGACCAGCTGACCAGCGGTTGTATGTGTTAATCCTCCATGAGACCAAATACACTGATAACAAGTCAAAGCTGTTGATCACTGGTCTGTTTGTGGTGTTCGGTTGTTTTGTTGGTTCAGTCTCTTATCAGTGTCGACTCTGTGCATGTGCAAATGTTTACTGATCAGACGCACACGCTCCCGTTGGATGAAAACATGCGTCTGTGTGTCCTGTTTGTTCTAGTCGTTCGGTGATCTGGTCCATAAGCCCCTGCTGGTCGACCTGACTGTGGAGGAAGGGCAGAGGTTAAAGGTCATCTACGGCTCCTGCTCAGGCTTCCACGCTGTCGATGTCGACTCCGGGGCTGTTTATGACATCTACCTTCCTACACATGTAAGAGAACGCACTATTATATGTGAAGAGTTAAGATCATTTGTGAGCAGTTTTAATTCTATGTCATAAAACCCTGTTCTGTGTGTGTCTCATCTGTACTCTCTGACATTTTGCAATTCCACTCCACTCTGTTGTAAATATGTATATAATCTGTATAGTTTTATTACTTCTATTATTATTATTTTTATATTGTTTTTTGCACTATCTTTATGCTTGCACACTTTTTCTTGCACTTTATTCTGTTGCCGCCTTGACCATTGAATTTTCCCATTTTTGGGATCAATAAAATGTAATCTAATCTAATTATTCAGATTTGTCATCGGTGTTATTGCTAAAGGCTTTGCCACCTGTAGTTGCACATACAGTAAGTCCTAGTCCTAATGTTCAGTAGATGTGACCAGTGTCAGCAGAACATGACTCTGATGGCGACTGAAGGTTAATGTTGGGCTTCTCATCTGGAATGATCAACTTTAAGGGAAATTAAAAGATTAACAAAAAAAAAAAATGCTCCACGACTTGCATTAAGTATTGATGTTTCTAAATTCAGATTGATGTGTTAGGTATATTTATGATTTTGCTGTTGTCAGATTGTTCCATTCTGATACGTCCACTGTGTTTTTCAGTGAAATTATATATATATATATATATATATATACACTGTATATAGTAAACCTTGGTGCTGGTGTTTGTCTTTAGATCCAGACTAATATCCAGTCTCATGCCATCATCATCCTCCCCAACACTGATGGTATTGAGCTGCTGGTGTGCTATGAGGACGAAGGTGTGTACGTCAACACCTACGGGCGTATCACCAAGGACGTGGTGCTGCAGTGGGGCGAGATGCCCACCTCAGTGGGTGAGTTGGTGGCTAAATCGCTGTTTCTCTCATACATGTGTCATTTAAACACTTCAAAGTCTGAAGGGGAGGTAATACAGCAAACACGAGTCCATTATTGTGATTATCACTGTTCATTCACACTCACATCAGGTTTGGAACCGTGTGGTGGATCATGACGAGGGCCTGTATTTTGTCGTTGCAGCCTACATTCGTTCCAACCAGATCATGGGTTGGGGAGAGAAGGCCATAGAGATCCGCTCCGTGGAGACAGGCCATCTGGACGGCGTCTTCATGCACAAGAGAGCCCAGAGACTCAAGTTCCTCTGTGAAAGAAATGACAAGGTACAACCCTGGGAAGACGTTCCACAGTTCAGCACAGTCTGAGCCCAGTGCAGGTGGAGCACAGAGGACATGCTCTGTAGAAACGGTCTGGTGTTCTGCTACATATTAAAGCATTTAAGACCACTGCTAAGACATGAGCAGGTGCAGGTATGGAGTCATGAAAAAGCCTTTGAAATGACCTGAAACTCAAGGAGAACAGGTATGAAATAAAACACATAAAAACACGTACATGAAACTTCTCAGAGCACGGACCTTCACCTCTCCAGCACCAGAGGACATTGACGACAACATGAAGGGACTTTTCGTGCCTTAGCAATAATCTACAACCCTTTAAAAGCGTTATGGTTGTATTCAGAAAGGTCTTAAAAGGGTCAGAGTAGCTATTAGGTTATTATTGTGCATATTCTAATATTATAACATAATAGTTATTGATTATTATTTATTATTATTACTACTCTGTTATTTTGCTGTATTTTTTTACTAGTACTTTCAAATGTCCAACTGGTTGTTTTTTTCACTACTATTTTTTTTATAGTTTTTTTATGACTATTTTCTTATAATATTTTTGATATTGTACATACTGTATATTGTGCTATTGGAACCTCAATTTCCTTAGGGCTCTGCCTAAGGGATCAGTAAAGTTCAATCTAATCTAATTTAATCTATCTAATGACTGAAGTGTGACTGGAACCCTAAAGTGAATGCTATCATACAGTCATATCTAAATACAGCTATTTTCTTCGGTCAATAATGACTCAACTTTTATTCCCATAAACATGTTGAAGTGGGGACATCCCTCTAGTGTCTCATTACAGAGAACTCATGCCCACATGTGACAGTCTTCAAAAGCTCACATCATTTCCCAAACAACCAAGAAGTCACAGAAGATATGTTTCATCTACACTGTTAAACGTCCTGTTCATGCAAAACCCACCAGAGCAGTGAGAGAGAAGAGAAACTAATGTTCAGAGGCTGAACAAACTGAAAGTGACTTTACAGAGATGTAACCCTCAGTGTACAGCCCATTGATTATGTATGCTGATGGTGTGTGTGTGTGTGTGTGTGTGTGTGTGTGTGTGTGTGTGTGTGTCCTTCAGGTGTTCTTCGCCTCCGTTCGGTCCGGAGGCTCCAGTCAGGTCTACTTCATGACTCTAGGCCGAAGCAACCTGCTCAGCTGGTAGAGGTCCACGCCGCGCCCTCTTCCTCCTCCTCCTCCTCCTCCTCCTTCTCCTCCTCCTCTTCCTCCTCATAGCCCTCCACCCTCGCTAACACTGGATCTCAGAACCCACCGCCGATGTCCTGTCAGCCAAACAAAAAGACGACGAGTCAACAACCAATAGACGACAACAATGACTTCACCGTTTCTGCAGAGCTGCGTTTGAGCTTCCGGGCCGGCTGTGATGCAGTCACATTGTCGTCGCCCCTCGAAATAACGTGAGGCGGAAAATGAAATTAGTTAACAAACGAAGAGAAATTCAGTTAAATGTGAATCAACGAAAAGGGGGTAAACAGCCTTTTATTTCCCCCCTTTGTTTTCTTGGTGCTCGACAATTGTGATGGGATCGATTTTTGTACCTCTGCATCATTTCTGTGCTCTTGGGCTGGCCAGTAAGCTTGTGGTTCA
>JAPQRQ010000015.1:11412195-11423816 GCA_037367365.1 Apogon talboti | reverse complement strand
ATTATGAAACTGCTTTGACTGTATTAATATGTAAATAAGTTGGAAAATAAAAACATTTGTCTGGTGATGTGTAGCCTTGTATCAAGGCCAAGGTAACATAAAAACACAGATGATTTGAATCTCCAACATTACAGCATTTTTTTTCTACATGGAAAATGGCAAAAGTTCAAACATACAGAACAATTAACAACTAATGACACAGACTTGACATAATTTATTTTTTGACATTAACAAGATATTTAGACCTAAAGTAGGACGTAACGATGAAGTAGAGTAGTCATAAGCATGGAAAACTCCATGTCTCATAAGCAGTTTAATATAAACCCCCACATTATGGACCTGGTTGAGTTCAGTCCAATCTGTTCATTTTCATCTAGGAGAGATTGCATACTTTTTTTTTTCCAGTTCAGCTGAACTCTTAGTGTTGGACAAACATACACATCACTTACTCATACTGAGGGTGACATGGAGCTGCCCAAACTGGAACAGGAAGAGACAAATGTAGCACAAGTGCATATCAAGGAAAATACATGATGTAAAGATCCACAGGATAAAGGAAAAAAAATGTACAGATGCAGATACAGATATAGATATCTTTCTTTTAAAAAGAAAAAAACTGAAGTTCTGTAGTTCTGAGACACTGAAAAGACAGACTAGGATTATCAAGTCTGTTTTAGAGAACAGGGTTTAACAAACAGAACATCACACGGACCTCTACTTTACACAGACCTATGGCAAATCATAAGTAGTATCATGGTTTTTATAAACAGACTGTTGGAATCTCCAGTGTCTGATGAGACGAGTGTAATTTAGTCCCAGAGCCGAGAGCAACAATACAAAGACAGGACTTCAGTAGAAGGAGGGAATAGATACATGCAATGCACGGTGCATCTGATGACTAGAAGATGAAAATGTGTGTATTTTTGGATGATGGTGATGAGAGGAATCAAACTAAACCTGCACCAACATGACAGTGTGTCAGATTTGACGCTGAAAAAAATAGATGAGGCAACATTTAAACTGGAAAAAAGTCACAGCAAAAACTGATTACAATTCTAATCCATCATTATTATTATTATTATTATTATTATTAATGCATCATTATTTAATTTTTAGAAAATGTTTTACAGAATTTTTTGAGGATATTTAAATTTTTTGAGAATTTTTGCACCATCCCAACCCCATTTAAATACTAACCAGTCATTGCAAAGCTTTGTCAAGCTAAATTGAACTAAAAAGTTCTTTCTAGAAGAACCTCTCCTCGTGCCTGTATGTGTGAATTACAACGCATCAGTGCATTACAGTACAATGCAAAGTGGCTGAAGTTGGTCTCAGGTCTTTTCGCTCTGAGGGAAGATTGCATATTCAGTGAATTGCTCATTGAATGTGCTTCACAGTGAGTGGTGAGTGATATTCTCATCTCAAACTGCCTGGGTCACATCCTGCGAGCAAGAGTCATGTTTAACTATTCTAAAAAAAACCTTGAAGATGTCATCACTTGAGCTCTTAGTTATTATTCATATATTAGTTCACTACTACTGTATAATACCAGACTACAATGTCAAAGTAAAAAAAAAAAATCTCATGAGATAAAAGAGTAGTTTTATTTCTGTAGTCGATGGCTCTCATTTAAATATGTCAAAGAAAGTCAACATTTACTCACACGTCTTCCTCTGAGTCTCCAGGAAACCCCTCACCTAAAAGACGTCAGTACTGTGTTAAAAGGAAATGGTGATAGGTTACAGGCGTCTTAAAGTTTGACTTTTACTTTGACGTTGTGGATGATTTAGCAGATGCCTTTTCCTTTCCTCTCACTAGACAGAAATCTGATCAGCTGCCGTTAATGTTTTCAATGAAAATTATTGCATAAACAAGGAATGTTTTTGCAAAATCTGGAGGTCACACACAGACGTGTAAGTTCCTGAAAACACCATCTGTTGCAGCTGGCTGTAAAATTTTGTTTCTCTATAGATGTTTTCGAAAGAATTAAACTCACAAATAGCAACAATAAAAAAAAAAAACAGAATCTGACTGATCTGGTACCGACTCAAGTCATCTTTCATTTTCTTTTTTACAAAACCAACATCAACTCATAGAGATGTATGTTTGTACTCAAACACCAGTGTACTTTCCAGTGGTGACAGACTGTGACATAAGATACTATAGTGTGAAGTTGGAAGTGACAGCATTACACTTGTATCTATCTCTATTTTTATCCGATTCAAGAGTTTTCATTCTTGAATAGAAACAAACAAAAAAAAAATGCAGGTCTATACCTACAGATAATATGATTTCAGTTACTCAAAAATAACCTGCATAGATGAAAACAGAATAATACAACAGTGCAATAATATAGCACTTACTGTATGTCTGCCAGGGATTTGAAGCCCCGTGAACAAAATATCACATTAGGTGAACCATGCAAACCCTTAAAATATAGGACCAGTGTCCCTGTATCCCACCAGCATGTTCCATCAACAATCAATAGCAAGTTGAATTTGCGAGGCTGTCAGGTTCTGGTGCTGTGTTTAAAGTCCTGTGGTCTTAATGCAGGAGATCAATCTCCCATTAGAAGTGGGCGGTGCTTCCACTGGAGGAGAACTCAACTAATTACATCAAAGTCCATATATGACTTTGTATCAGCACTCAATAGTAACTTGATATCTGTAAACCTTTCCATTGTGTAAGTTATCAAAATATGGCCCATTATAAGTAGAGGCAATTTTTTAATATTTAAAAAATGTAAAAATCAGTATCTCAAAACTGTGAACACACTTTGTAGACATTGTCCAAAGGAAGCTAAATATAAAATGTGAAATGAATCCGACCAGTAGTTTTGTCAGAGAAGGTGTTTGAAGAAATTGCTAATGAAGCTGAAGACAGCACTGGACACAAAGCCTTCACAATAGTTCATGGTCTGTCAGTTAAATATAATCCTGCCGCCATGAATCAATAAACTCCTCTTAATAGATTTTATAAGATTGAGGAGAAAGGTGAAAGCTGTCAGCCATGGGCCTTAGAGTCATCATCACTCTTCTCCCCCCATGAAGAGCCCCTGCACATGGGATTGTCTGCCGCCCTTCTATCAGGCAGTGTTGGAGAGTAGAGTCAGGGTGGTTTGGTCATGTCTGTGTGCACGGCAAATCTAAGCTGCAGCATCAGGTTCAGGCTGGCATGGTGTTTGTCTGTCTGTCTGTCTGTCTGTGTGTTTGTGTGCAACATATGGCAAAAAGTTATGGTCGGAAATTTTCAGGAAGTGTCCGAAATGGGACAAGGAACAGACCAGTCTTTATGGCATTTTCAGCTGGCATGTCTGTTTCTGCACATGACATTTGACACCATGTCAACGTGGCCCTATTGTCTATCTGTTGCTAGGTAACCCACTTCAAGGGTATTGTTTATCTGTTGCTAGGTAACCCACTTCAAGGGTATTCTATGTTACAGCAGCATGGTGGGGAACTGAGCTGCCTTGGCGGAGGTCTGCGCTCTCCAAGTGCTTTTCTAGTTTGTGCTTGTTTCTTTCAGCCTCCTCAGGCGCCATTGAATGTGTGTTTTTACTGGAGAATTGTGCATTAGCACCATGGTGTACTGTTTTTACTTTCTAACTTTTTTAAAACTTGTGTTTATTTTCTTATTTTCAACATAAGGACAAATGTGTTTTTATTTCTGAATTTCTTTTATGATGTAAATTATTCATGTTATGTGTCAGCATTTGGAGTCCACAACATATGTCCCCACAGGAACAATAACTTCTATTCTATTCTATTCTATTCTAGATTTTTGGAGGAAACTTAATAGATTAGAAAACCAGCTTTAGGCTCTATTTAACATGTATGTGCATGCTTTAATATCTGACTGAAACAATATTTGTACCCAAATGTGGCAGACAAATCTGAGCAAAGATTTTTTACACTCATTTGAAGTGTTTTTTTTGTTTTTGTTATATTTTTGTTTTAGCACCTCTAAGGTAAATGAAACTGGATTCATGAAAAGAAAAAATGTAAAAGAAATTAATTTGTAGTGGAGGAAGTAAACAGCATAACAGGATACCACAGGGGAAAAAGGAAAGCCTGACATTTAACCTAAGAGTAAATATAAAAATATACTTAAGTCGAAAAGTCAAATTTCCAAACTATACACTCTATATTGCAGATAGATAGTGATGTTGGGGTTTATGTAAATTGTTGTGTACAATGAGGTCTGAGTTTATCACATTATGCGTCTGAGGTGGAGTAGAAGCATAAAGTATCTCAAAACAGAAATACTCATACATCTGTTTTACACCTAAAACTGATAACACTGGAGATGGATTACTTAAGCCCTGTGTGTGTTCTATAATTATATTCCTGAATGACTCTTCGTTTCCCTCTGCACTGTCACATACAGACCACAAGGGGGGGACAGAGACCTACCGTGTGAGCACGGGCCGCCTCTTCCTGTTGAAGTGCAGTACAACAGACCACCACAGCAATGTGACCTGGACCAGAGGGTCAGGGGTCAACCACAGCCTGCCGTCTGGAGTGGAAGTCCGGGATGGCGTACTGTGGTTTATGCCTGTGCAGCTTTTTCATAATGGAACTTACATCTGTGAGAAATGGTACAAAAACACATGTCAAATATGCAGTAGTAGTTGGAGTGCATTTCTGCGTCTCTGCAGTGGAATAACAACCCATAATGAAAACCTAGTAATATTGAATATTGTCTGGGTCAAGCAGTTGCTGACACATTGTTAACTCATATTAAAGGGTACACTTAGATTCATATGGTGCATAATCACCTTATATAAGAAACATTATTATGTGTAATTGTGTAATCATCTCTGTTCAGCTACTGTATGTAAAATCAGCTGGATGAAACTAACAGAAGTAACAAATTTCATCACTAGTTCCACATCATTTAACACTGAGTCATATGGAGATACTTACAGTCAGTCCTTTCTTTGTCTATTTTAGTTGTGTATGACCAGTCTGCCCTGTGCATTTTCATATACTGTATACGTTGAACTCTGTTAATTATGTTAATTATTATGTGTATAAATAAAACAGGTCAACTGAATGTAAATTTATAAAAGCCAATTTAATTATGATTTTTTGGACTCAAAAGAAGTTGATAGTTGATTAATCAATGAATGAAATCAATGAAAAAGCATCATACATATCTGAAATTAAGTATCTGTCACTTATAGACATTATTAGAAACTGGACTTCTTTTAGCTCAAAACCAAAGTGTGAAAATGAATATTAAAAAATATTTGAAATGTCTTAACAATTTTTTGAAAGCATCGTTATTATTATTATTATTATTATTATTATTATTATTATTATTGTTATTATTATTATTATTATTATTATTAATATTAACAATCAGTGGCAGTTTCTCAGTATTAGCCAAACCAAATTATTGATCTACTACTAAAATAAACTATTGATAGAGTAGATAGAATTGATATAATTATAGATAGAATTAACTTTATATTCAGTTAATAGATTTAACTACGAGGTGTTAATTTTAATGTTATTATTTCAGCATAACGGTGATTAGGATTTCACTTCATTTCTTTTAGCATCTCAAAGACCTGATCGATGACAAAGATGAACAGCTGATACAATATGGATCATAAATGTGTTAGAGGTTGATGCTGCCAGCAGAGGATTCAGGGCTTGTGTTCTTTGGTGCAGGAACCCCAGAGGAGTATGGAGGATGGTGTTTGGACTGTCAGTGTCTACAGAGGAATGTCCTGATCCATCTGAGACCAGATCAGTCACCCAGGGACTCAACAAAGGGATTCCCTGCAAACAAGACGAGATCTTCAAGCTGAATATCACAAAACATATACGATGGGTGAAGGTATAAAACACTCTGTGGCAGTTTTTTCCCCTAATTTCCCTTCATTCGTGTTTCTCTCACTTTGTTGTAAAAAATAGTTCACTGCTTTCAAATGTCAGAGTTGTTGTTATTGTCTTCATTGATTTTCAAAGAATCTAGATAATAGAAACAAAAGTGATGTACAAATAATACAATATTCAAATCTTCTAAATAATTTGAATAAACATAATTTCACATACATTTTCTATATAATAGATAGATAGATAGCAGCATGACACAATAAAAAATAGAATAGAATAGAAAATGCTATGCAGTATACATAATAAATTAGAAGTATAAAAAAGATGTAGGTAAACAACCTAGATAATTAATTGCAAGGTGCGAAGTAAACTGTACTGTTCAGTATAATAATAATATAAGTATGTTAGGGACAAACATGCACAGATTTGATATTGAGTTGTCACTTTATGTTTATGTATTTATAAAATCTTTTCTTTACAGGTAGTAGCATTATAGTACGTTGTCTCTGTTTTGTGTAGGATTGTCGTCCATTCGAAAGACAAGGTGAGCCCGTGGATGTGGATGACAACGGCTTCATGAGGTTTCCTAAAGCCACACAGAGGGATGCTGGGATATACACCTGCCTGGTAGACATCAGCTTGGATGGCAGGACGTACACCGCTGCACGCACCAGCCGCGTCAAAGTGGACAATGGTATATACAGGAGGAATTCTTTTATTTAGAAATAATGTTTTTTTTACAACCTTTTATTAACTTCTACCAAATTAATATGAGAAGATACTGTTAACAATAAAATTATATTTTCTGACATGCAGCTCATTACAAACAGTGGAATTCAAATGCTATTGTGTTCCTATTATACAGTAACTTCTGCTGTTACAATGTGATTTAATTAGATTTCTACAAACATGAGCCATAAATTTCTAACAAAACAAAACATCATTTACATATTTAAGACTTGTTTATCATTTAAACAGAGACAGTGAAATAAAATAGAGTTGAAGCATCTGTAGTATGGAGTATGTAGAATTCAATAGAAAATTTCCAAACTTTTTGTCCTCTGACATTGTGCAAAATCAGCTTACCTTTCTGATATATGTTGTTCACAGCTTAGTCAAATAGAGATTTTTTCCCTCTAAATCCCACAACAGACACTTTAACTGTAACTGTAAATAACTAACACAAACTAAATGAATATCATGAAGTTTACAGTTTTACTGCGTCAGTACGAAGATGTTTAGCATCAGTTCACTTATTACCCTTGAAGATCAGCCCCTATTGTCCAAATACGGTCACTTCTGGTCTCAAGAAGCAAACTTGGCAAGGACCAAATGCAGAAATAATAACTACTGGTTTCAAAACAGCACTTCAGAGATGGAAGACGACAACCTCGTAGTTACAGCTGATGAACTGAATATAAAAGAGTTCAAAGTAGTTTCACCCTCAGTACAAACAAGCAACTTCACCTTCTTCATCATCTGCATCTTCATCTTCTTCATCTTTATCTTACTCGTTTTCTTCTTCATCACCTTCATCATCATCATCATCTTCTTCTTCTTCATCATCTTCATCGTCTTGTTCTTCATATTTGTCTTCATCATCATCATCTCCTTCATCATCTTCTACTCTTTCGTCATTATTATGATAATATACAGTAATCAGTCTGAAATTTTACTGCATTTTTCATGCAGGACACTTTTACAATGTTTTATGGATGTTCTTCTTGATCTGAATTGTTCTTCCACCACCGTTGTGTACTGATCTCACACAGTGATGATGTGTGCTTGTATTCACAGACACAGTCTCTATAGAGCCTCAAGTGGTGTCTCCAAAGCATGAAGTGGTCATGGTTGAAGTGGGTGCGTAACACTGACCATAAACCATAAACTAAACACTACTGTGGTCATACACAAGTATTACAAATGATCTGTCAGCTTCCAGTCCAATGGCAGTGACTAAAAATACTCATGAGTTACTGAAAGTGTACTCGTGTGTATTCCTTTTTCACTTTCATTTAGAAAGTAACAGTGACAGGAACAGCTTGGAAACAGCCTATCAAAGGGCTGTATCGTAGTCCAAAAAATAAATAAAATACAAAATGAACTAAACTGCTTACCCTGAAGGAATAAGACACTTTAAATCAGTTTTTACATAATGCTGGGTGTCTGTTTTGAGAATTACTATGGATACACCTACCTCCTACTTACCTACTCCTACAGTAGTGTAGTAGTAGCACAATATAGTGTGAACATACTGTATACAAATAGAAACTGTAGACTCTTGACTTTTATAAAGTTGCTAAATCAATATTTTTGTATTAAAAGTACTCTCATATGACTTAGCTCTGTAGGGCTTTACAGAGACTTATGGCTTGATTTTTGTTAAAAATTACAAAAACAGCTCTACAGTTCCTGACTGGCACCAAAATGTCAGCAAAAGAGTTGAACCAAGGGAGTTCAATATGGACAGAATGCAAACAGATTTTATTTTTAATGCCTTTTTCTTGTAAAATCCACTCAGTTCAACTTTTTTTAAAGTTAGTTTTTATTTTTTTTAATTCTGAGGGAATGCTTTCGTCTTGCATTGTGTCTTCATAATGTTGACCAGATTTATTTCTTATTTCTTTTAGTTATTATACAAATATTGTAACAATATAGGTCTAACAGTATGAAAAATGCATAGTTTATAGTTGAATAACAACAAATTTAAAAAAATATTTATTTTTTATTTCCTTCAGTTATTATACAAATATTGTGAGAATAGAGGTCTAACAGTATGAAACATGCAGAGGTTTTAGTTAAATAACAAAAAAAAGGCCATCAGACGACCAAGGGGAAACCCTGACTATGTCTGATCATTCCCATCCACCAAAACAACCAAGCTCAAAGTGGCTGAGGCTTTTACGCCGCAGTCTTCATGTCTCCATTCAGTAATCTTCCTTTAACTGACTTCTTTTATGTGCTGTCATTGAGTGTGATTTTGTAAACAGAGAATCTGGCCAACACAACAGTACTTTACGTTGACACTTGGAGTGCCTCAGATTGATGACTGTGATGATAAAAAGCAGTTGTTCTCTTCATGTGATTTTGTGTAGGAATGAAAGTGGAGCTGCGGTGCTTGGCCTACACAGGCTTCAGAGAGGATAAAGAAGTCACCATGTACTGGACTGTTAATGGCGAGGATGCTGATGAGTTTGAGGAGTTCAATGAATCGGTGAAGTTGTGAGTCTCTGCCTCAAGTAATGTTGATTTGGTGTCCATGTGATATGTATAAACCCATTTAAAAGACACAGAATGAGACTGACTGAGGGACTGACGGGTTTTGTCTCCTGTAGCATCAATGACCGAGGCAGAGCGTACGCTTTGTCCACTCTGTCCATTTCTAAAGTCCACCGGCACTTGTTGGACGTCTCCATCTGCTGCCATGTAATGAACCCAGTGGGATGTGATGAAGGCGAGTTGCGGCTCCAAGAGGGTAATCTGTTCTCTTCTATTTCAATCTACTGTCCATTTCTTGTGTCGACTTAAAATTACATTATAACAATTCAGAAAAATGAAATAAATTCTCAGAACTATATTATATTGTAATTATATTATGATTGTATGCAGATATCATGCTGCATTGCATCATCTATGTCTGGTGACATTGTAAAAAGTCTACCTTTTGACTGTAAATACACTATACAAGGAATTAAGAATTATTTACAGGAAGTGTGAGCATGTTATCTGACAGCTAGTTGACGAGGAAGAAGGTGTGCAGATAAGACTTATTACAGTGAATTTTTGTCATAGATTTTAGATAAGCAAATGCCCATTTGATTAACACTGTACCTCTGCAGCCCTGGGGATGATGCAACATTTACTGATAAAAGTCTCCTGTGCAATGTCATGACAGAGCAAGAAAAGAAAACAGTATGAGGTCAAGGCATGTTTGCAAGGAGGAGCTATTTGGAACTTCCTCTATAATGTTGGTTACTTACTAACACTGACAACAGCAGTACATCATGTTCCAATGTTGGGTGAAAATATTTATTGGACATTTATTTAGCTTAGGAGCAGAAGGAACACTTCATTGTTCATTTCATTGCAAATATTCAGTATTAAATCATCTGGAGATATGTGGTTTTCACTGAACAGGAAGTGGAAAAGTGAAAAGTTATAATATGACTAGTAACTACAACAACTGTAGAGTAAAAGGTATATAGTACTTGTCTTTGAGATGTAGTACAGTAAAAGAACAGTGTCGCTGTGGAAAGATGAAAGTAAAATGGAAAATATAAAACTTACTGTAAGCACAGTACACAGTACAGTCCTTCCACCATTATGATATGATGTGTTTTTGTTTAGCAGTTGTTTTATTCAGCTCACACTGAGCCTGTTTACATGACCATAAAAGTCTAATAACTGGGAGTAATCAGAAAATTGATAATTGTATTTACATGCACTTAAGAAATGTGATAATCAATAAACCCTGGTTTGGACGCTCCAGTCCATTACTGGATTTCTTTCAAAGTGCATACAGTACTTACATAGTGACTTCCTCTTATTGTCTTCCACTTATGTTTGACTACGTCACTTCCGTTCTGTATGACTTTTAATTGTCTTTACACATGAGCAGAAGAATGAAATAAATCAGATTAACCTGTGTACGTGCTGGAAGACATCAGAGCATTTGGGAGAAATCCAGGTGTGTTAATTGTAATAATTTCTCATAATCAGATTACTGCTGTAATCTAATAAAACATATCAGATTATACTGTTTACACCAGGGGTGTCCAACTCCGGTCCTCGAGGGCCAGTGTCCTGTATGTTTTAGATATGTCCCTCTTCCATCACACCTGGTTCAATTAATGATCAGCTCAACACCAAGTTCTGCAGAAGCCTGATAACGATGTAATGGCGTCCAGGTGTGGTGGAAGAGGGACATATCTAAAACATGCAGGACACCGGCCCTCGAGGACCGACTTTGGACACCCCTGGTTTACACAGTCACTTGAATAATCTGACAACTCCAGAAATCGGATAATGATCAGAGTATTGATGTGCGTGTAAACAGGTTCACTGTCTCAGTATCCCTTTGTCTTGCAGGTACAATTACCACAGACTGCTGTAATTGCTACGTCTATTTTCATGCTCTCAAGCAGCTTATTGTGACATGTAAATGCATGTGCGTCCTCCTCCCCACAGCGGACCACAGTGCCTTCTACACCAGCGTGGCTGTGTGCATCGCTGCCTCCGTCATTGTCCTGGCACTGGCTGTTTTCTTCGTATTCTTCAGAGTTGACCTGGTGCTTGCGTACAGGAAATTCCTGAGAATGTTCTCTAAACAACGAGGTACCAGTCATATCACTAGGAAATGGGCTTTTCTGCAGAATCATCCTACGGATTATGCCAGGAATTCTCCTTCTTAATTTTTGGGGAATTAAACTGGGATTGTGTTGACCGTAGGCTGACCCTGATCACACATGGTTTTAGTTTTAAGAAATAAATAAATAATCGAGTGTTCCCTGAAAAGGGATATCAAGAGTGAAACATGACATATAATGAGAAATCTGCTACTTATATTACTGTATTACCATGTTGTTATATTTCTATTATATTATTAGTGCCATCATATCATATTATGAGTAACATCACATCGCAACAAAATATTCCTTGTCATGTCTCTACTGTTAGTGGGGCGGCCGTGGCTCAGATAGTAGAGCGGGTCGTCCAATAACCGAAGGGTTGGAGGTTCGAATCCCGCTCTGTCTGAGTCATGAGCTGTTGTGTCCT
>JAPQRQ010000015.1:11357708-11367822 GCA_037367365.1 Apogon talboti | reverse complement strand
ACGTCCAAATGGGTCATATCTGATGACCACGAAAAGATGACAAACTGTATTTTACACCAATTATTTACATGTATTGACAGAATTAGTGGATCAACAGGTATTAAACAGTTTAGATCAGTAGATGGTTTTGGTCGCCAATGGTTGTGTGGGTCTTTATGGGTTAAACTGGTCACAAAGTTATTATTCATCATGTTCAGAAGATTTGCTGTTGCTGTAATTTTGTGTATTTTATTTGATGTAATTCACTAGCTTCCACGACGTGACTCTTTTTCAGCTGTTTCTGTATTATGTGATGATAGATTATAATGAATGTAACTACGAGATCTTTTTCTGAATTATGAGAGAAGGTGTATAATTTATTTTTTGATCATGAATACAATGTAATTTTACATTTCCTGACACCTACTGCTGAAGTTGCAGGTTGAAACTGAATAACAGTCCACTTGTTGGCTGCAGAAAATGCAAGTGAACCTGAATTAGAATCAGTGGTTGGTTTGTCTGTTTTGGGTGGTTCTGGTTTTTAGGGGATAATAATAATTCTGTTCCACTCTGACATAATATGAGATGGTAACCCACCTTAATGCTCTATGACACCCAATACAACGCAGAAAAACAGAACAGTGGGAGTCTGCTGTGGCTACTGGTAGTGAAACATGGAGGACTTCCCTTGCATTCATGAAAACATACTTATGAATATTATAATCAATTTATAATTAATAGTCTTCAGTTAGACTCTCAATCTTTCATAATATTAACCTAAGAATATAACCAAAAGATTTGAAAAGTAACCTTATTTTTATTTGAGGACATTTATTTCTCCTTGACTTTTTTTACTGAAGTACAATTACACAGTTAGTACTTTCAGTGTAATAATCTAATACTCTTTACATTGAAGATAGAGAGCGTTTGAAGAGAAGTTTTCCTCATCTGTGATTAATCAACCTCCGTTGAAGTGGAGCTGATCACAATTGCCTTAATATTCCACTGATTGTTGGTGCACACAGTTGTTGAATTTGCACACAGCAAGGTGCTTTGACAGCAGCTTTGTGTTATTTTTAGATTAATGGAGTCCAATGTGCAGAATCAGCTGGACTTGTTGGATGAGTTAATCCTTTCTGAGTTCTCCTTCATTCTCTTCCAGAGCTTTCACTCTGTATTAGTCTGAGGGTAAGCATGAGGCGGTCAGATCGGGCCCACACCCTCCCTGTTTACTCTAACACTAATGACTTGTCCGTCGCTGCAGTGCTGCTACAGTCGTCTACACATGGAACCAATTCTATCCGTGCACAACACCGCGACCGCCTGCCGGATCCCGCACCGGCATCGTCCACTAAATCAATCCGTTACTACAGCAACAGGTGGTGTTGTAGATATCCACAATTTAGCAGGAGCAGGAACTGATTATAAGGGACCAATCACTGAGCAGAGAGCGTACGGGCCAAGGAGAGTTATGGAGAAACACAGTCAGGATGACGTCAGTGTCCACACGTGCACATTATCTACAAATAGAGTCACTGTGTTTGTCTTGGCAAACCGGTCTGTAATCGCTATTACTGGGCTTTTGTTAAAAGCCAGTGTCAGAGTGTGAGATGTTACAGATCTTGCATGTGCCAAGAAAACTGTTCAGAGAAAGATTTAATGAGCCTGAGGTATTAATGTGTATAAGTCTCTATAAGCTCATTCCCGTCAAACAACACCATTGGACTGGGTTTGAGTATTTACCGAGCAAAGGCTATGGAAAAAAAGAACGACGTTGGAAAAATACAGCGTTGATGCAATCATTAAAATCTCCACAACCCTGGTTTATTATCTACCACACACCAGAGGACGATGTAAAGACTTTTAACATGGGAAGTGACAAATACCCTATTAGTTTAAGGTTTCACTTATCTGTGCCTCACTTGAATATTTATATTTTTACGTTAACTCCCTACATTCAAATTCAAAGATTCTTTATTGTCAATACACTAAATGTAGAAGACATACAGAGAATTATCAGTCTATTTACAGTTGCAAGGGTAGTAATACAGTGATGGTTGTGAGATGAGGAGGTGCATAGTGAAACCAAACAGCAGCCGATATGGCAATAGTGCAATGTATATAATGTATATAATATAATGTACATAATAATATAATATAATATTTTATATTATTATAAAATAATATAAAATATTCATCACAAATATTTCTACTGCAATTTTAAAGCAGGCTTGTTTGTTTCATTTAAATATCTTTGTAGGGAATTATCAATTATTTCTATTTTCCATCATTGCTTGCATTCTTAACATCAAGATAGACATCTGCCAAAATATGGTACAGTAACAAACGGAGGAGACAAGTTGTGTACATACCCACGGGTGCATGAATGTCACAAAATAAATGTCATCTTTGGATGGTGACGTTGAAAAATGATTTGGAGTGATGTTGATATTATTTTCAGTACATGTGTTGTTATACACATACAGTATATGTTATTTTCTTTGAAGTTAGAATGGTTTCAAAGTGTTGTTTATTAAGATAGTAGGTTCAGTTAGCTTTGCACAGAAACAGCTGATAGAAATGCCCAAAGATACTTTTCACTTTTATACTTATACATTTCTGACTTTGTACTTTGTCACCCAAACTGCAGTAAAGGATCATTACTTTCACTTTACTTTTAATGTGTGAGTCAATGAAGTTAAGGTTAAAGTTAACTGACTTTATCAGTCCCATGGGGAAATTTGGTTTCTGCGTTTTCCTCTAAAACATAAGCCCCTTGCAATTACATTGGCAATTAGCATCAGCATGTAACACAACAGGAGCAGTGGGTGGGTGGGGGTCAACCAGAGGACCCAGAGTAGGAAAATTAAAACAGTAAGAGAAACTATTGGTCATGTCACCAAACTTTCTATTTGAGTGGGTCAAGACTTGAAACTTAGAATAATACAAAAGGTTAAGGTTTGATGAAAATGTCCAAAACAGACACAATGTGAGCACACGCTTCACTAAAAACTGATTTTTATTCTGACACTGAAAATTTTCGAAAATGGAACTGGTGGAAAAGTTGCTGGGTGTAAAGCAAAAGGCTGCTTAAACCAGACTGTTTGAGCAAACTCTTCTGCAGTTTCTTCACTTTGCTTCACCTTGTGGAATGAGGGCCCATGTGTGAAATCTGCCTGTATAATGTAACATCCAGTTTTTACAACCATCTCCCTATATAGGTCAGGAGTCCTGCAGAATGAAAAGAACCATTTTATAGGGTGTAATGTAAACACTTTACCCGACTTGCTGCCTGTGTGACCACATTCCTCGATGTTCTTTTAATCTCTCATTTCAGCCCCTGCTGTTGCTCACCCGTGCATGCCCGGCATATTTAACATGCCTTGTAAAATACAGAAGACGTGATTGGTGAGTCCTTCCACCCTGCATTGTTTGGAGGCTCTTTGTTGTTTATGTGTGAACAGTGATCATGCAATTGCGACGAGTGCATGCTGTACATTGAGGAATTTCGCAAACAAGAGAAGTTGACTTTGGCTTTAAGCTCTGTTGATAATAAATGTCAATAATTGGATCTTAGTGTTGATAATGTGGAGTTACAACACACCTGGTCGGCATGCACACAATAGGCATTCCTGACCTGTGTTTAATGCTTAACTCTGCTGTAAATACAAGGATGTATCAGTATGAAAGCAGATCCCACTAACACATAGTACGATGACAGAACTTTAGTTAACTAAAACTAAGACCAGAGGTGGGCAGTGATGAAGTACAAACACTTGTTTACTGTGCTGAATTTTCCATGCCTCTTTTGTTTGAGTATTTATCTTTTCTATTCTTTTTCACTTCACCTCTTCTTATTATAATGTACCTTCCCAACATTAAGTCTGATTTGACGCGACATGGACATGACAAAGTGAAACGACCCTTTGGAAATACACATATTTTCCTAAAATGTTTGACCTTTTTCCTAAATGGAGGTCACATCTTCATTTAACCCTTTCATGCATAGTGGTCACTACAGTGGACATCTATTCTACAGCTGTTCTGTTGTATATTCATGGGTTTTGTTGTTTTTTTTTAGTTCCATATCACCCAACAATTGTTATTAGACTGTAATTAACAGTTTTCTTAAACAAAAAGTTTTTTTTTTGTCTATTATCTTCATGAAGTGAGTAATAACTAGTATTACAGTATAATAAAATGGGAGGAAAACATCAGATTAGCTCAAAAATGTTTTTATTTCATCATTTTCACATATATCACTGTCTGATATTGTGTCTTAAATACATGTTTGTTTGTTTATAAAATTGAACACATGGTGTCCAGCTGAGTTGACATTTTTGTAACTCCATGAAAAATAGGTTGAATAAAAAAATTCAATTGCATTGTTTTTTTTCTTGCCTAAAGAGGAAGAAAAACACTCATGAAAAAAATCTTGAATAAGGTTCTCATAATTCATGCATGAAAGGGTTAAAACAGATTTGTGTGTTTTGAATAACTGCTAATGCAGACAAAAACATGCACATGGCGACAAAAACATCATTCACAAAAGTTTTGGCTTATTAAATGTCTGGTCTCGACCATCTTTACATGTTAAGTGTCATGAGATATCTTTTGTTATGATTTGATGCTGTGTAAATTAATGTGATTTGTTTTCAGTTGGTCAGGTCTAGGTTTGTCCAAAAAGTAAGGACAACTACCTTCCAAACTGTCAATGAACATTCCTGGAGATCCTTCATTTTCCCCACTGTCTTAGTCTGATGACTGATAAATGTAATTCTGGATGGAAATGGATATTGTGACCGTTTTTGTGGCCTTGCATAAGCACTGAATGGCATAAATGAATATGAAGTGAAATGAATGTGTGTGACTTCTGCCTGGACAGAACAGTGTATATTGTGAGTCATATTTTATAAAACAGAACTCTATCTACTAAAAAATCTTGTCTAAAGGGAAATAAAGTTAGATTTGAATCAGGTTCCAGCCACTGCTCAGCACTTCCTCTTAGTACAGTGCAGTGTGGGAGAATGCTTGGTTTTACAAACGACCAGGACTCTTGGGTTTCTTGGCTGCTGCACCCACCTCTGTTGATGCTGCTGGACTCTTGTGATGTTAAGGTGAGTTGACGGTGTAGAAAAAGCCACATGATGCAGACCACAGGATGAAGTAGACACAGATTTACGAAAAGAATGACGCGTCCTGCAGGACTGGTGGGTACCGCTGCCCAGACCTAGGACAGATGAACGGGGTAAAGACGGGGGAATTGTGGGTAGACAGATCGGTGGACCGTCACAGATTGCTTCCGGGCCTTTCTGAATGCCAGTACTCAGATGGATGATGATTAACCGGAGGTGACTTGTTCTGGCTGGAACCAACCTGAGATCAAATCAGGCCTCATCCAAATAGAACCTGACTACCCCCCCCCCCCATTCCTCTGCTGGTTTCCCTCCAGGCTTCTGCACATTTCTTCTACCTTCTCTTTCCTTTTAAACCTCCTTCCTCGTTCCATCCTATTTCTTTATTTCCTGCATCATACATTTGTTCCTTCTGGCCTTCCTTCATTCTGCATTACTGACGTCTTCCCACCATCAGGACCAATTACAGCTTAGCAATAAACCATAGAAATGACAACCCCTTGATTTAATGTAATGAAACCATCATATGTGGGTAACATTACTTGAGTAAGGAGGTTTATAAGTACTATGCAGTCTTTTCTTTTTCATACATACAGTATTTGTAGCTGTACTTGTGCAAAAAATGTGTGAGAATTTGACATTTCTACTTGGCTCTTTTTCTGATCCAACGAGGACCACTGTTTTGCATCTTTCTGTACTGAATTTATACACAATTTAAACAGAAAGAATGTATTGGAAAATGCACAACTCACATAAAAACACTCCTGCTGTGCATGGAGCATCTTGCACGACGCTGACAACGTAATATTTTGGGAAAATAACCATTAAAGTTAATCATATGTGACTTTAAAAATTACATGTTCACTTTTACTTATGAAGGTTAGTCCTTATTTATAACTTTTGTTCTAAATTTTGTAACATTGTAAAAAGCACAAAGAATAATTGTTGTCTTATAAAAGGCTGGTGCAGAGTCTGATCATTCATTCATATTAAATGAAAGGTTTACGGCTTTTCTATTCTGAGAAAAAGGCAGCCTTGGACACGTCACGTCTTTTAATTGTGCTTCTATGGCAACTTGAAGGTATAAAGTGCACGGAGGACACAAAGACACAGCAACTGACAGAGAGTGAAATATCTCATTTTGCTGTTTTTGCTGTTGAATGGATTACAAATCAAGTGGCTGATGTTTGCTATTGTTGTCTCTGTGTATGTGTAAGTTACAAATTCAATGACTCCTACCTCCTCCTCTTATGTGTCCTGTTAACTTTCAAGAAAATGGAGTTTATTACCATGTGATGAGACCATAAAACCACAACTGAATGTGTTAGAATAAAAATTAGCATTGGATTCACTTGTAAAACTTAGCTGAATATCATGTGGTCACCTTGTGGTAAAATGTTGTGTAACTACCTGCTGTTAAGTAATGATTCCTCAAGAACCTGAATCCTTCATAGAGTCACATGTTTGATAAATGCATGGCTGGTCTGTGTGTGTGCTGCGATCATGCAGACAGTGCCAATCTGCTCTTTCATATGGTTATCTAAGGCTTATAACGCCAAGTTATGTAACAATTATCTAACTTCAATCTGTCTGGTCTTGAATTATCCTCTTTGATTTTTTTAAAAATCAGGGTATAACATCCCTCAGACCAAAATAACTATTTTAGAGTCATTCACGGTGAATTTCCATAGCACTCCTCTATTTGTTTGTCCACATGATGTTGAAAACGACATTTTAGAGCTGCTTTATCATGAATGGTTAGACAGAACGGCCAAAATTTGACACAAGCTTTCAGCTGAACTCATAAGTCAGGGTCATTGTGACATCACTCACCTCTAGTAATTCTAACCTAGTAGAGAAGCAGCTGCAGTGGATGACTCACCTCACTACGTGCAGGACTGAACGTTTGAGAAGGTCAACTCCACTGACATCAGACTGTACAACACCTCAATGACTGGAGGACGAAACTGAAAATACACTGAATAATCTGGCAAGAAAATCACTATGCTTTCTTTTGTTTTCTTGATAAACTGTATATCAGAATATGATACAACTTTAGTGGAAACATCCAATTTAAGTAACGTTTCTTGTGCATAGCTGTGTAGATACTAGCCCCAAACAGAAACTAAACAATTCACCACACACTGAAGCTACTGTAAAAACTTCTCTTAATATTTAGAGATTTACATACTTTTTTCCCCTGCATCTTTTCATAGAATACAGGTAAATTAACCCACAACCATTACAGAATATGCTTGATTTCAAAATATATTCTTCTTCTTTTTCTTATTCTTATCATTATATTTCTTTATAACTCAAAAACTGATGATAATAGTCTGTCTGAAACCCTGGACATGCACACATTTCCACATATTTACTCATGTTGGCAACCTGACTGTTAGCCTACAGATACGAGCGTAGCGGTATCTTGCTACCTTACTTGATTAACTATCATTAGTCAACAATTTTTTTGCATGATGAAAAGGCTGTTAGATAGCAGGATTGATTTTAAAACAACATGGCTTCTGATTTCTGAGGTTTTTGCCTGTTTATGCCATGTGCTGATCTCCATTCTGGACTGCCTGTCTTGTTTTGGTGTTGGCATGGCACAGTATAGTGGATAAACTTAAAAATATGTACCACTGTGAACAACAGTCGGTATTGTTACAGTCAGTATGAGTATGTGCATCATGCAGTAATGGACTTTGCCATCAGAAAGATATATGATCCACATAAATTTGTCAAATATTGCTATGATCAATTCAGTTCCTTATCAAATAAATAATTAAATAAAGAAAAAATTTATTATTCATTAAGATGAACTAACACCAGGTAATTATAACGATAGGTATATAAAAAAAATAACTATTTTTAAAAAGGACTTTACTTCTACCTTTGTGCAAATCACTGAACACCACTGTTTTATCCCTGGTCTTGAGCCTGTGCATTAGTAACTGAAGAAAACAAAATGATGAGTAGACCTTCATAAAAACAAGTCTCATGATGCATCTGGTTCTAATTCCCCTTCATGCCTAATCGTGTTATGTTTGACTCATTTCATGATACTTTAAAAACAACAAAAGTCGCTGCTCTCCACAGGGCATCAGCCTGAAAAGAAAACCACACAGGTGTTGAATGTCCATGGCTGACCCTCCTCTGTCTTCTTCTTGAACTCTTTCCTTAAGTCCTCCCAGCTCTTCTGTGATTGCTGAATGAGTCGTGTTGTCAGATGAGCTCACTGGACAAGGATGCGCTTATATGCCAGAACAATCTACCATACGTCTGCCTCGACAGACTTGGACGAAACACCCTGATGCTTTTGAGTAAAACGGCTGGATGTGTGTCCACAGAGCAGCAAACAGGTGCAGATTCTGCTGGCTTGTTCTCAGTTCAACATGTACAATTAATAATGTTTTTGGAAATGTATAATAGGACGCTATGGCGGAGTCTTAACGCTTCAGTGAATGATAGGTTTTTCCATAATTACCTTTCAACATATTGTAATGCAAGCGGTCTGAGAGGAAATGAGACTTCTGCACTTACCGCTTTCTCTTCAGGTTGTGGAAAATCTACCCCACTAGAGGATGTTCAGGCTGTTTTGGCCACAGATGTTTTCAGGAGGATAGAGCAGATGAATGTAGGATTAACAGTTTCAGTCAACAATCACTGCTACCAAGTGGCTTCAGATCAGGTTAAGTTCCATATTTATTTATTTATTTATTTATTTTTTGGGACGGAGAAGAAGCTACAGAAGTAAGGAGGAAGGTGTTTTTCCCAATTTCATTCTTCAGTGTTAAACCTACTCTACTGACAGGTAATAAGGCCTGTAGTATTGAACTGTAGGCCACAGCTGGGTCAGTCACACCTCCTAAGTGTGATGGCTCTCCAAACCTGCTCAAAGCTACTCTCCTAAGGTCATGTATGAAGGTAGCCTCCGTTTTCAAT
Source organism: Apogon talboti (assembly GCA_037367365.1). Lineage (NCBI taxonomy): Eukaryota > Metazoa > Chordata > Actinopteri > Kurtiformes > Apogonidae > Apogon > Apogon talboti. The sequence continues at coordinate 11,358,763 of JAPQRQ010000015.1, read as the reverse complement.
AATAGCATCCTATACACCAGATCATTTTCAGAAAAGTTTTCATCTACACAAACATAAATACACCACAGAACACATAAAAAACCTAAACCTAAGTGATCTAAACCAGAGTTTTCATGTGGATGAAAGGAAAAAACCATGATAAAATACCTGTTTTCCAGACACCTGGCTACATATGCTACACATATATATATATAATATATATATGGCATAAATCTCTCTAAAGCCAGGACACATTGCTAAATTCTTTTAGGTTAGAGTTCTCTGAGAGTATTGTTGATTGTTCGTGAATATGCTCCCAGTTTCTCTGGAGACTTGACCTTCACCTCTCTTCATTCTCTCAATGCAGCTTGTGCTAAATCCTTGTCTGTTGCATCACAATATTGAGCTCCTCACACAGATATAAATGTGTTATGCATGTGGCACATCCACAAAATACTCCACAAAGCTGACAAAACCATTTTGAAAAATAACTGAACTGGGAGGAAAATTCCCAAACGTGTCAAAACTACTTTATTAAGATTGCAACATCAGCATAATTTATACAGTAGGAAGCTCCCTGGTCCCCCACTGTCTTGACTATTGTGATTGTTTGAGATGTGAAACAGCTGGAAAAGTTTGTATCGTCACCTTTTACGGAAAACAGCAGCAGCTGTAGTCCTATTTTTTATTGTAGTGGAGAACCTGAGCAATCACCTCCTTTACTATATACCCATTTATATTCGTCACCATATTTAGATGAAATGTATTTTAATTGAAAAGTTTTAAATAATCCTTTTTAGGAATGAGATCAGAAGGTGCTGAATTTAGCATCCAGTTGCACTTAATGCAAAACATTATGAACTACAATGCATTTAGATACAGATTGGTGACAAATTAAAGGAAAAAAAAGTAAAGAAAACACTGAGGATGAACATTGTTCTTCCAAAAGATTCACATTTGGTGTTTTAATAACTGAAGAGGGTAACACTGTGTCAAATAAAATAAATAAATAAATATTACAAAGTCTGATTTGTCACCTGTCTGTATTTGGGATGTACATCTCCATCAGATAGGTA
>JAPQRQ010000015.1:11347458-11357608 GCA_037367365.1 Apogon talboti | reverse complement strand
AAATAAATAAATAAATATTACAAAGTCTGATTTGTCACCTGTCTGTATTTGGGATGTACATCTCCATCAGATAGGTAGACACGATTGCCATTTCAACATACTGACAATAATCTGATTCCCTAAAAATACATAAAGAGACTGCGAACATTATACAATAGGATTCACCCCATTGTGATGCAATATGATTCCACATGGTCTGTTTCAACAAACAATGCAATGCAGAAAAAATATTAAGCTGTACATTTCAATAGAGTTCAATTTGATTTCCTTGGTTCTTCTTGGGAAGACAGCAAATAATACATTTAATAAAAAAAGATTCAACATACAGTAGTTATATACTGCAGTCCAGTGTTACATTTATTTAAAAAAAAAATCAACATAAATCTCTGAAGATAAAATAGAGCTAGTCCTGTACCACACCTTAATCCACTTCTTCTTCTGCTACTTCTTCACTTCTGTTTTATGTTCTTTTACATATTTGTAAAACTCCTCCACCTCCAAAGCAGATTAAAACTTTACTTACTTACAGGAGACATGGAGGGGGAATCTACAATTAATTATTGGTTGCATTTCTGAATAATAAAGGTATAAAAACTGTACAGAACCTTTTAACAGATTCAAGGATGTCATATCCCGTACATAGTTGTTTCATTTACATCAGCATTTATTTCATTATGTTTATGCAAATTGGTGAATCCTACCAATAATTCTGTTGTTGAATAACTTCATATTGGTAGACTATATATGACAGAGTTCAATAAAACACTTACAAAACAGACAACCAACTGATGACAGCACTTGTTCCAAAGGTAACACTGGTCTTTTTGCATCTTTTAATTTGTCACCTGTCTGTAAACTACGTGGTTTGGCTGTTGTTCAGAATCCAACACATGCAGAAGTTTATTGGACATCACAACGCCTAAGTCCTCCTGCATGAGCACCATGACACGCAAAGCCATTGGCCGACTGGATTCAGTTATGGTTATTGTACACGGAGACTCCCAAATGTTTTCCTCCCAAGCTCTCAGAAATCTGCACCAGATGAGGAAATAATACATTAAAAACATTGTTTTAAATTCTCTTGTTTAATTAGCAGTTAGACTGAAACCCCGCTCCTCTATAAAGGGCTTTTGAGAATACTTTGGAAACAGTGGTCACAGAGGTTACAGAAGCTCTCTAAATCCCCAAACTGTCTGGGAAAATATAGGAAGAAGAACGTGAAACAGAACTGTAGCCATTTTCTAATACGGAAAGCCATGCAAATATGTAGTGTGCAAAACAAAAAGCAAATAATAAGATCTTTAATTTGTTTGGGCACATTGAAGAGCTGTTGCAGTCATCCCAGACATCTGTTAAGGGAAAACGGCCCGAGTAGAACTAATGTAATTCCTCATGTATTTTTTTAAGTAAGTTTCACTGCCTTCAGTGCAAATGTGATTTCTAAACCTATTGTAAATCTGACTTTGTTACTGCTGTTAAACTTAAAAAAAGAAGAAAATAAGATGTTTTTCTTTGTGCAATAAATCATGTGTTTGCAAATCCCTTGGGTCATACCCGTCCTGTGTCTGCGTTTAGCCTTTGAATATTTCAGTCTTACTTATGGCCTTTGGGCCTATAAAACAGTTGTGGCATTTTCTCTCCTGTAATAGTTGTAACATGTATGCCCAGCAGGCCATTAGAGAGGACATTTTGCTTGTGAAGACAAATTATGAAATCAATCCCTGTAATTAACGGCGGTATTTTGGTCGGACTGTGAAAGTTATACCTATAATTACCTGCAAAAGTTAGGGTAAAACATGAAGCGTTACCTCAATGTACAGCTTAGAATTTAGGTCAAACTATGAAATACATCCCTGTAATTACCTTCAAATGTGTCAGTTAAATGTGGGGCGAAATGCTTCATTACTCTGTTAATAGCCTACAGTTAAACAAAAACCTGAAGCTCACCTGAAGCGGTCACGTTTACCGACAGATGTGCGTATTGACTGGTCTCAGCTATTACATTGCCAACAACATTACAATAATTTTAAGGCCTCAAGACGTGTGTGAAAAGAAAATGACAGGATGTAAATGAGGCAGGAAGGCAAAGAATGAGGCGATGAAGATTCAAGATAAAACATGGATGTAATCCAAGAAGAGCACGTGCTGTACGAAGATAAGATCAACCTTGGAAATTATTAAAGAGAGATTAGGTTGTGTGTAGGTGTTTGGAATCAGAGCAAATATGGGAAAAACAGAATATTGGTTAGAACACTGCAGCAGAACACTACAAGTATTATATTGATCAAATTTCTATTGATTGGTGATTACAAAGAGCAGTATTTATACACAGTCCTGACAGCTGCAGAATTTGTTTAGAAAATTTCTTTTTTTTTTAGCAGGGTTGAGGGTGTATGTAGTACAGATGTAGTGCAAAAAGAGTAGATACTCACTGGTGTCCCGCAGGGCTACATGCTTGGTCCTCTGTTCTTCTCATTGTTCATATACAACTACATCCCTGTGCATAGATCGAACATCAATATGAAGGTTGTAGATTTAATTGTGGTGCTGGGTTTGATCAGTGAGTGCACACCGTATATTAGTGGACGAAAGAACTATGACATCACCCATTGGTTTCTGAAATGCCATTTTGAAGGCAGTAGTTTACAATTTGACCACTGACATGTTGGCTTTTTGAAAAATGAGATTAATATCAGCATTTCACATTTCATATGTAGAAATACTGAACTGTCTTGTAGCTGATTATGGTTCATTCTAATTGTGCCAATGAGAAATTTAGTTCATATGCAATTTAAAAATTTTTTTTATACTGAGTGCTTGGTTCACGTTAGGAAATGATACCATGGCTTGGTTTAATAGAGAGAATGAAAAAGTGCCTGCCTAAAGTATTTACAGGGCCACAAAAGGCTTCACTCTCAGAACCACTGTTAAGGCTTAAATCTGTGGCAGTACAGTGGGCCATAGATGCTGTTCATTAAACTGAAAAATGAGATAAAAAATATCAGCTTTTCTCTTGTGTGATTGTATTTGTGCCACTATACTACTGTTCTAGAGGTTGCAAAATGACTTTGTCTAAGTTTCCGTCCTTCTTGTAAAAGCCAACAGTTTTCCAAATGTTGCATTTTAGATTCTATGACGTTCTTCACTTACATTTGCTTAATGTTTTACGCTACTCTCATAAAAGGTAAACAGTCAGTGAGAGTTGATTCGAGTCTGATCAGTGAATCCATACAGTATGCAGAATAGCAGCAAAGATTCAGTTAAATGATTCATAACTAAGCTGTCATTCATTTCATGGTACATTTAGGTTAATTTTGAGGTTTGTGTATTGATGTAGTGGTATCTTTAAATTCAATCAAGTTCAATTCAAACAGCTTTATTTGTCCCCATGAGGGCAATTCAAGAATAAATTAAAGTTAAGCTCATACTGTTTATAGCCACATATAGCCTCAGTGGGATATGCAAGTGTGCACATGTTATCAGTACTGCACAGTGTTACCAGGTTGCATCACATAAAGACACAAACACACACCGAGTCATGTTTCATCACTTAAGGGAACGTTGCACTGACTTACCTTATTTTCTTAAAAATGAGACAGCAGACCACACACACACACACACACACCCAGTTCACACCCACTTTATGTTATTTATTCAGAACAACATGTGACCCCAATAGTCTGTACATTTTGTTTTTCTTGTGCCGTATTATCATAATTGAATCTGCTCTTGTTTTAGTTTTCTCCACGTGCTGTGGTTATAATGCGCTGCTTTTGAGCTACTGCCCTTCATGTGGGTTTCTGTGTAATTTTTATGTGTACCGTTCTTGTGACACCATTGGTGGATTTCATACCACTGTTGTCTCTCTGGGTTTGTCTTGATCTGATGAACCTCGACATACTGGAGCGACCTCATGAAGTCGACTGTGCTGTTTGAGCAGGCCAAAAACAAGGAACAGCCGAGAATGTGGCTGGAGGGGAAACCATCGCATCGACTGAATGCTGGCTCCTGTGAAGTGACAGGTTTTACAAACTGAACAGACAATGTGAGGAGAAACAGCAAGAAGATGTAGAAGTAGATACAGGAAAGTGAGTTACAGTGTCATTTTTTTGCAAACTGTGCAGAGGACATTAACCCATAAAGACCCAGTGCTACTTTTGTGTCAGTTCCCAAATGAATGTTTTATCTATATTTAACCTTTCTTAAGTAATTTATCACCATTTATTGTAATACTATCTCCTTTATTTTGCAATTTTTCAGTGAAAATCAGGTATTATGATACATTTTATGTACTGATTATGTAGATGTTCATTAAAGCTCAGGTTAAAGTTGGGGGTTATTATATCAGAAACAGAGAAAACTGAAGAAAAACTGACTTTTTCAGTAAAATGTATCATTAACTGAACATAAACCCAGTGTGTTCCACTGTCATTGATCCATCTCCATGGGTTTTACTGGTGAATCAATGTTGTTGAAGATGACAGTGTTTCCACGGTAACTACAAAGCCTCTGAACATCCAAATGGGTCGTATCTGATGACCATGAAAAGATGAATAACTGTATTTTACACCAATTATTTACATGGATTGATAGGATTAGTGGATCAGAAGTTTTTAAACATTTTAGATCAGTAGATAATTTTGGTTGTCAGTGGCTGTTTGGGTCTTTATGGGTTAAACAACATTGTGTAATTAACAGTTATTGTAGTAGTTTCAGTTTTGGTTTCACAAAACTCCTTTTTTTTGCTTCCTTTAACCTTTAACCTATCTTTTGCATCCATTAGGGACCCTTTTTATCCTTGCAGATATAATTTGTCTCATTACTCCTTACTTTTGCCTACTTTACAACATTGCCAGTTAACAATATAACATTTAAACCCATGTCAGCACAAATCCTTGCATTAATAAGGACAACAAGGAATATAAATCTCCTGTTACAGGGCTGTTCATCTCATCTCAGGTCTTTGGCTGCTGACTTGGGTTGGCACACACTCTTGAGCATCAGTCTGGGTCTGGAGGTCTTTCTCTAATAGCTGCATGTGAACATATTGTCTTTGCAGGTGCTTAGAGAGATTTGATGTACTTTCCACAGTGGTTGTTTCTAGTCTGGGAACAGTTTGCACTTTGTTGTTACATTCTTGTCTTGTTGCATACAAAACTGAAAGTAATGTGTATATTTCCATCTATCAAAAGTTGTAAACTTCCCTGCCGTTACTGTCCCATCTCAATTTTATGCATGAAAAGACACATTTGATGCTTTGGTTTGTTCTATTCACTATGCAGATAAGTGAGGAACTTACTGACAAGGCTAAATAAGATCAAAGGTTTGGATGGTTTGGAAGAAGCAAAGAGAATGTGGGGGACATAGACTGGGACTGGGAAAAAATAGATCTGAAATGCTTACACCCTTAAATAATAAGGTGAATAATGTTCTGTTATATTGTTTTCAGTGTAATTCAGGTCAAAGATAATTTACTAATAACTGTTTTATGTTTCAATTTTAAATTCCATGTCTAGTCCCAACTTTTTTCTGCAACTTGATAACTTATAGTATAATAAAATATCATATCACTGCTTTATGAATGCAATTGGATCACAGTTAATATTAGTTCATAATATTTTACCCCCAATAATGCACATAGCACACTAGTAGAAAACACAAATCACATGTTCAAGGACAAAGCAGTTGTTTAGTGACTCAGATAGACAGTAGATGATCAGCTTTCATCATCAGTTAAAATTACTATCTCTACAAAACCATTTGTATTCAGTACAGTTTTCTTATATGCAAATATATGACCAGACACAAAACAAAACTTTATGCAAAACTGTACTTTGCATAAATAGCAGCAACACAAGTAAAAACTTGAAAACGTTACTTATGTGAGACACTGATGGTTTAATGCATCCATTTCCTTACGCATGTGCATCTGGATGTGTATACCCTTTAGGGGACCCCACCCATGTATAAGCTATTTTTCAGGTTTATTAGGCAACTAGGTGAATATACTTACTACACCATTACCTTTTAATTTGACTGTATCTGAATCTCCATGTAAACAGAAAACACTTAAAAGCATTCATGGAGGAGGAATCTGCAGCACTGAATAGCTCTCTTGTTTTGTAAACCTCCACCACAGTTAAAGTCTTCATTTACTGTAAATTATATCATTAGGGATCACATTTTACAAATAATATTATTCCAAGCCTCACAAATTTTAATCATCATTTAAACATCTAACTGTTAACCAACACAAATAGGCATATTGGTATCATTTATAACATCCTTACCCACACTTGAAGTGGAAAAAAGGGATTTGTTATTTAGTATGAGTAAATATTTCAGTTACATCCTCTGCTCTGTCTTATTTTAGTGTGTTATGCAATCAAAGCACTTCTGCTGCATGGAGAAGCATGGTCTGAAGTTACTGGAAGATTTATCAAATACTACTAATGTTATGTTCCATGTACTTCACAAGATGGATGTTGGGGGTGAAAATGTCTCACCTTTGTTGATTGATTCCAGTTCAAGTTGAACTAGAACTGTATAAACTGGAACTACCAGTTCTAACAGCATGATGAATACCACGCAGTGTTTCGCACCGTAGACATACTGAAATACTACTTTAACACTTTTATGTTCTTACGCATGTAGCCGCTCATGTCCCTCCTTAAAAAAGGGTAATTTTTTCCTACTTTTCCTCACCTATATGTCCATATTTAAACATTTAAATAGTGAACTCTGGCCAAAACCACAGCAGAGTAAGTGACTGTAATCACAACCTGCCATTAGACACAAGGACAGGATGACTGTAAGGCATCATGGGGTGCAGTATATCACGTGAGTAGCTCAAACAGCACAATAAAAATGTGTCCAGTGTGATATGCTGTACATCCAGGTATCTATGATGTACTGCATGTCTTCAGTTTGTCACATATTACTCAATACTTTTAGTCTGAATCAGTATGACAGTAGTCTACAATAGGCCATTTGGAACACAGCCATTATCAGTCATATACTCTATCAGTAGAAAGCTTTGATTGTTCAGGAACTCTGGGTGTTGACCTTCCAGAACATTTCTGACTGGTCTGTACTGGCAGCATTTTACTTCAGATACCCTTTTTGCATTCATTGATGAATTTGTGGCAGGTCACAACAGAATCAACACTGACTGTCACATACTGATTTGGTCAAAATTGGAATGGATAAAACAACAAAGCCTGTTTTCACTATTGCAGCCAGCCTCTCTCTCTCTCCATCTCTCTCTCTCTCTCTCTCTCTCTCTCTCCAACATGTTGACAACAGACCCGTCCTCTCTGCATGCACTCAGCTAAAACAAGCATTGATATTTAGTAGGCATTTATTGATTTCTTTTCATTTATGAATGCAGTCCATTGTTAAACTATTGCATAATATAAAACAGTGACTGTGATCAATCAAACAGTCACTATTAAACCATATGCACACATTTATCTTCAGGTTAGTAACACTGATTTTTTCTCCCTGATTTCTGACATCCCCTTATGTAATGCAGTGATTTTAGCCAAGCCTGGATGCCCATCATGTTTGTGTTTGTTTTAGAGCACGTTGGTTTACATGTGGGCAGTTTGTTTGTTTATACTGTACATACATGCCCTGTTTTGGCCCAGGTTCATTATGTGCATTGATTTACTCTAGGGGTGCAGTGTGTTACATGATTCGGTTTTGGATCACCAGTCACAAACAGCGACCTCACAACACAGCACAGAACATACAGTATCATTGCTATGTGTCTTTGTGTTTGCTAAGGGGGGTTTCAACAATAGGTCAAAGCTACATCTATTTACTGAATTTAAAGCTTGTTAACACATAACATGCAGTGCATGGTTTATGGGAACGGGACCAATTAGTGCTACTGGTCGGGTCACTGTTATGTAACAGATTATTAAGTACGATGCTTGATGGAGAGGGGTTTGTGTTTTTAGTGTCATTTTAAATCTCTTCCACAAAGTGAATAAAACAAGGAATGATGTTTGTAAACCACATTTATTGCTAATGGTTTTTCCTGCAGCATCTTTAAAGATTTTTTAATGTGAGTTTTTTGCCTTTACTCCTACATATTACAGAGTAGATTTTTGTTGCTTGGCATATCTTTTTCTGCAATTTATTGCAGACTTTCATGAAAAATTCCATTAAACCCAGTTTTATGTACATAGCACCAATAATAATACATCATTTTCTCAAGGTAGGTCACCATTGGTAGATCTATAAATTTTTTTATGGGGTGGAAAAGGAGCACTAAGAGGTCTTTACTAGGTGACATGGGAGGACAGTACATAGGAATACCCATACATACCTGTGAATGGATTCAACAACAGATGTATATCTAATATTTTATGTCATCCCCTGTATTAACCACTACCCAAGTATTCTTAACGAACAACAGGAAAAAGTCCAGTGTTCAAATAAAGCAAAACTCTGCAGCTTTTAAAAAGTATAATTAGCCACTAAGTCTGAATAGCAAAAAGAAAATAAAAGTTCTGCTCTGTAAATCATTACAATTACTGCCTCTATGATATATTAGAATAGAAGAATAAAATACTTCTTGTTCAATCTATTGTTTGTTTCAATGCTTCAGCTGAGAAGCTTGTGGACATAAAAGTTTGGGGGACAGTACACTGGGAGGTGTAGAACCTTGCACTTCACAATTCCAGTCCTACGTTCAGCACTGCCCAAGATGAGTGTGATTACTTTTAGGACCTGGCCAAATGACCCACAGCTTTGACTCCAATGTCAGATCCACGGTCTCTATAGCGATGGCACAGTTTTAACAAAGTGTAGATATAGATCTGCTTATGTTACTTTACTGTCTGAGTGTCCTGATTTTGTAACAATACAAATCAAAAACCCACACTATTGAATCTTTTCAGATTCAATAGTGTGGGTGTGCAGAAAAGGAAATATGTTTTGGTCAAAGAGAAACCATTTGATCCAGTAGAAACTGGCACAAAATATCCCCAAAAAAATAACCCAATGGACCACATCCTACATCGCTATGTCTACTTCATATACTGTTTATAATAGTGTCATGAGGATGTTTGTGAGTGTCGAGGAGATGCTGTGAAATTGGAGGCAGGTGAAGGTTCAAAACCCATCAAAACCCTCCCCTTTGGGCCAGGTTCAACCGCTGAGCCCTGGCCTTCAGATTTCATTTACTGAAGGAAGGAAGAGCATCTTGATAGGTTTGAGCCTGGCCTTGGGCTTCTCTCAGCTGCCCCTGCCAAACTGGACGCTTGTGTAATGGCAGGATGTACGTCTGATTGCTATCTCCCATGAGCCAACTATGGTAGGGTTTGTTGGAGGGCATGGGGTTTATGTAACTGCGATGAGAATGAGGGCATGGGAGGATACTGTACCCTGTCATCTGTGTCTATCTTTGGCGATGGATACTGAGAGTCCTGGCTGAGACAGACATAGACATGAGATATACAGAACATCTGCTGGTCACTATCCAGTAACATTCACTGGGGAACAGAAGCAGAGCTAGGCGTGTCTTTTGACGTGTGCGTCTGCTACCGTCATGTGACTTATGGAACTATATAAGCAGAAGCATAAAGAAGCAAAAACATATGTATAAAGATGCAAGTAAAGCACAGCGTCCTTAAATGTTTAGTGTGTAAGATTCACTGAGATTTAGGAGGATTTACCTGCAGAAACGGAACACAATATTCATGATTAAGTTTTTATCAGTGGATAATCATGGGAAAATAAGAATGGTTGTGTTTTTGTTTCCCCTCAGAAGAGCCATTTAAACCGCCTGGCAAAAGAAAGTCAGACACAGTATTTCATTGGACCACCTTTAGCTTTGACTACATTCACTGCATTCACTGTGACATCATTTATGCCACACAATGCTTATGTGACATCACAGTAAATGGTGAGACATTCAGAGTTGCACTGATTTGTGTCCAAAATGTTGTATCAATGATGGAGAGTCAGACCATTGTGTAAAGTCTGGATCTGGATTCTGTGGGTTGCCTCCACAGGTCTGAACCTTTACTTTTTTCAGTTTTATAGTAGAAGTATAATCCAACAGTTATCTATCTATCTATCTATCTATCTATCTATCTATCTATCTATCTATCTATCTATCTATCTATCTATCTATCTA
>JAPQRQ010000015.1:11333632-11346193 GCA_037367365.1 Apogon talboti | reverse complement strand
TATCTATCTATCTATCTATCTATCTATCTATCTATCTATCTATCTATCTATCTATCTATCTATCTATCTATTTTCTTAGTTAGGCCTGGTGAAACAAAACATCTGTTGACAGATTGACATGAAAATTGTACATTGGTCCATTAAACGTCCTGAATAGTAGAAGTCAACCAATCCGATCAACCAAGTTTTGGACATTATGAGAAAATAATATGATTTATGACCCTATTCTGCACAGCTGACACTCAGTCTCAAAGAATTCTCTGGTGTAAAACAACAAAATCTCAGTAAATCGTAGTATTAAATGTGATACATGCTCAGCTTTGTCCAAACTGTATTGTCTTTTAAACCCAGAGAGAACACACATGAGAAAAGAGGCTCCTCCTGTCTGCCATTCATTTCTCACTGCTCAGTCCTGCATTGGCCTCCGAGCACAAAACACACACTCTGTCACACACACACACACAAAGCTATAAACATGCAGGGAGGAATGCACAGACGTCACAGCTCTGCTAATGTTATGTTATGTTTGTTAAGAGTACAGACTGGGGGAACATCTGGGGCTCAATAAAAAGTGAACAGTGAACATAGGGTGTAAGTTTCATTAATGATTACACAAACACAAACATGACAGAGACACTCCTGCAGCAGCAAATGAAAGGACTCAGGGTTCATAATGAGACAGGGCTAATCTAACGCTCTGATAATTTTATGATATTTGTTTTATTTTTTTATGCAACCAGACTTTGTGAATTTATTTTTTTTTAATCATAGATCACAGTTCTTTGTTTTGTACAAAGTTGTGTACTGAGTGCAATTCACAGTCACCTGCACTTGTGTAGCTATTTTTTTAAAATCATATATAGGTTTTGGAATTAATAAACACTGAATGCATGCATCTGCATTTTTCACAACCCAGTTTGCCACAAAGCAGGTTCCTAGGAGAAGTCATGCCACTGGTACAGCCTCCTCCAACAGAAATATATCTGTACTATTAAGTCTCAAAAAAGGAGAAGATTTAGCATTTTAAGTCACTAAATGTGCAATTACCACCCATTTGGATTAGAAAGATTTAATCCAAATACTTAAATTACTTAAATGAATTTAATTTGATGTATATTTGCCATGCAAACACAAAGGAAAGAAGAAAAAACCTGATTTGCATCGATTTTGATTTACTTTGATTTACTATGACTGAATATATGAACCCAGTTACTGTGGATGAAAACACACTGGTTTATTGGTACTGTTACTATAGATGACCTTCTGTTTTATTCATGCTTGACTGACAAATATGAATCACACTAAGGTTATCACTTTATTATGCAATCACCCGTAATTAAATTTTAGTCACATTGTTTTCTTTTTCAAGCAGCATGTAAGTGAGATGATAGTCAGTGATCTGGTCATTACTCATGATCATCAGCCTGTCAGGGTTTATTTCACAGAAATGACAAGTCCACTGGACAGTATCCCTTGCACGTCCAAAGTTTTGTGAGCCAGATGTTTGTTGATGTTCGCTACTTTCATTTCTAAGACAATATCCATGATTACAGCCTATACACTCATTTCTATATGGAGAACTCAGGTCAGTTTGTTTCCACCAAAATCCTTGTGCTCACTGAGTTTTTCAGTGAATCTCTTCAGTGTACAACACTATGAAGTATCAGTTTTTCAAGTTGGCTTAAGTAAAAAAAAACAAAACGGATTAATTCTCACAAACACGTTACATAAGCATCTATTTGATTTTTGCTGATTTGGATTCTTAAAGCTACAGTATTGGACAGTTTTTTTGCCATTATAGTGAAAAATTCAAGAATTAGCTACCGACATATTGTCATTCAAGAGGTGTGATTGTAAAATAGAACTTTACTTCTTCCTTCTCTGGGTTTTCTATAGAAAATGTGGCCCAGTTTGTAAATGCCTGTTCAGTCCACTGCTCTACTCCGTAACTCAGCGCAGAGACTCGGAAAAGGGACTAATTTTTACTGCAGTGATGTGAAACGGCGTCAAGTCATCTATCTGTAAATTTAGTGTTCTGATTTGGACTGAGGGGAGAGAGCTGCACGATGGTGTCAGTAAATTCTTTTTTTATACATTTTTACTTCCACCCTGATTTCAGCTCCTGCAGCTTTGAGCAGTGGTTTATGAATGCCTTTATTCATCTGCTGTTGACGCCTGATGAGTGAATGAGTCTGCTCTAACCCTAACCCGGCAGCACAGGCCAACTCACAGCCAAACACACAACACTCCGTCTCTTCACAGACCCCCTCAATAGTCAGATCGGCTTTTGTTACATCTGAACGTTGACGCTGTCGACCACATCCCCGAGGCTCCAACACAACACTGATTCACACCAAATGAGTCACATGGTGTCATCCCTTAAATCATGTATTAGTGTTCATTCACCCACCTCTGCCAGTGGAAGAGTTCACTGTGGAGGAGCTGAGGACCAGGATGATTTTAATCCACTGGAACACTGAGCATATAGCCCTCTTATCTTATCAATATATACCTCACAAGAGACAAATCAATAACAGGCCACTGTTCTTTTATTGGTTTATAGGTGAAGCGAACCTTTTCTATTTTATTCTGTATTGTTTGTAGAAATACTAACAACATTTCACCCAAATTCAAGTAAAAAACTAATTTACAGCATTTATTTGCATTAAATGAAAACTGACCAAACTAACTTTTCAGACCTTGAGGAATATAAAGAAAACAAAGAAATATTAATTTTAAAGAACACAAATTTATAATTTTTTTTTTATATTTCACAACATAGTTGTAATTTCCACAATGTGTCGATATTTTTGTTAGTCCCACTGACTTCAATCATTCCCGCTCCCAGGAAACTTTAGGAAAATGAACTTCATTACTACAGTGTATGTATCAATTATATATGATGATAGGTTACGGATGCTTAATTATGCTTAATTTGTGTTGGATTATGCAGAACAGCACCTGCACACTAAGAAATAAGTCTGCAAGGAACTTTTATTTATTCATTTATTGGAAGAATTATGTTCCTGGCTATATATTTAGCAACTTTTCAGTTTTCAGGACCTCCACATTTACTAATGAAGCACTGACTATTGATCAAAGGTGTAGTATATTGTGGGCAGCCATGCATGCAGGTTGATAAAGCTTGTTTTCTTGTCTTGCACATGCATGCACTTTTGCATTCACATAGGCATGCAGATTTAAAACAGCATTTAACAGACATTTAATACATTTCTATATATTGTGTTTTCATGTTACTGATGCTAATTTGACATATTCCTTGATAATTTGTCAATTTTTATATAATTATTTCATGAAATAAGTTTATAAACAACTTTGGATTGTTGCATAATTTGTTGTATTTTGACCCTTATCTTTTCTTTTGTTTTATTATGCAAATAATAAATGAATGGGCTACAGAAACACTATTGGTCAATTAATGTTAATTAAGATTCTGAAACCCTTGGATGATGTACGTCCAGTTTCTGAAAGTTTTATATTTTTCCTAGGTTGGGGACTGAAGTGTGTCTGGAGCGACATGTAAATGCAGATTAGGTTAAGAATGTTTGATACATATGGTGCTGACTTCCTTAACAGACCAATAGGAGACATTTAAGAGAATATTGCTGCATCAGGTCCCGTATTTGGTGGAATAAACCAGATGTTCAGTCACAGAATTCATTCATCTCCTTATGTTCTCCATTATTCTTTCAGATTGCTGTTCAGTATTTCATGCCATTTCAGTTCTCATTGTTTGAAATAACTGTTCTTTCTACCAAAAGTACCTTCATTCACTGAGTCTGTAGGTTATTTTTGTGCTCTTTCTGCTCTTTTTCTCCAATCAGAGCTCTGTTGTTGGATCTACCACATGCTGGGTTTCCTGGAGAAGTTTGGGATTGTGGTTATGTTGATTAGTGGCCTGGAGACGTATGTGGCTATATATATACTTCAGAAACACACCAAAAGTACAGGCCTTTCTGGAAAAAAAAAGGTGGGGTGGGGGTGGAGATGGACATGCAGAGAAGAAAAAGAGAGAGACAGAGCAAGAGGATAAAGTCCCCAACATACCACACATGTTTATGCAAACCATTTGATCCACAGGGAAATGCCGAAGGAAAAGTCACTTGCTTGAATGATACCGTATGTGATTCACTCTTCTGTTGCCAAAAAGCTGAAAAGCCACAGACCTTAAACGTCTTCTGTCCTCGAGGGAGGCCTGGGTTCACTTTCTTAAACTCTCAAACAAGCTTATTACCAGTTCAGGACTCAGATGAGGACTTAAAGGAGGAGCAGACTGAGCCTTTGGTTTGTTTCATGCATGTAGATGTGAATATATCAGTCACACTGAAGGTTAAGGAGAGGACAAAAACCACCATGACTGAAGAGTTTAATCTGCAGTGAGAATGGGAGCAAACCAGGATGCACATGGAGATGTGATGCAACTAAATCAGCAGAATTACAATTAATAGTTTTGTCTGATGTTTAGTCAGACATAAGGTTCTTTATGACCTTTAAATTTCAACATAAAGTCTTAAGGAATGAGATGAGATGATGTTGGATTCAGTTGATGACATCCTGGATCCCAGAGGCAGTTTACAATGATCTGAGCGGTTTCCAAGGACAAACACATGCACGCACACACACACGCACACACGCACACGCACACGCACACGCACACACACGCACACACACACACACACACACACACACACACACCTACACACACAAACACACAAACACACACACACACACGCACACATGCAAGCACACACACACACACACACACACACATGCACACATGCATACACGCACGACAGACAATATACAGTATGATATGTATTTCTGTTTATTTGTTCACAGATAAATCCATCGAAGCCAATTTAACACTTTTGTTGCTAGATTGAGCAACTTTACAGACTACCATAGCAACTTTTTTCAAAAAGCACCTTGCAACAAATTTAGCTACTATTAAAATTTGTTTGGAAAGTTTTAGCACCTTTCTGCTGCTCCCTTTAGGGGTCATCTGCTTCCATCTGACCCTGTCACTTCTTCTACCTGCATGTCCTCCTTCACCACATCCACATCTACATCTGTGACTGTGTCCATCTCACTGTGTCCCCAAAGCGTCCAAACTGAGCTGTTGGACACTTTTTTCACACACAAATACAGAACAAAATGAAATCCATCAGTTTCCCACTACTTCAATAACAAAATAAGTTCTCATGTGATCCACTAAAGCCTCACAGAGTTTGTTGACATCAGCTGGTGAGTGGTTTGAGTCTGAGAGAATGTAAGGACTCAGACTGGTATAAAGACACACACAATGGGACAGCACTTGGCTAAATATGGCATCACATTCCCTTGATGACGCAAAACATGTTTCATGCCAGTGTGGGTTGGGGGATTTTTATTTTTACATTTTTTACTTTCTGCACAGCCAAGGCACTTAAGGAAGCAAATGCATCACTGCATGTTCTGTCTTTATATAGTGGAGGAGAAGTAACTGACAATCAAATTACTCATTTTTGGCCAACAACATCAGTAAATATGGAGAAGAGACCATTATTGGACCATTAGTCCTTGTCGATGAATGAACCCGTGTTGCATTTCTTTTAGTTACAATGTAAAGATAGGATAAATTCCATTTTTTTAACACGTAAATCTGTAGATATCGACACTGAGTGACATGGTGCTTGTCACTCACAACGTCGTTGCTTGACTTCTCTCCCATGCCCACTTAGAATGAAGACCCCAGGCATGATTCTACTTAAGTTACATTAACCCATAAAGCCCCAGGGCTACTTTTATGTCAGTTCCCAAATGATTTTTTCTCTCTATTTAATTTTTCTTAAGTGATTTATCACCATTTTTTATTATATTATCCTCCGTATTTTGCATTTTTTAAAAAATGAAAATCATGTATTTTCCTATATTTAATTTACTGATCATGTAGACGTTCATAAAAATAACTCAATAGAAACCTAGTATCTCCACCCACAGTCATTGATCCAACTCCATGGGTTTTACTGGTGAATCAATGTTGTTGAAGATGATGGTGTTTCCACGGTAACGATGGAGCCTCTGAACATCCAAATGGGTCATATCTGATGACCATGAAAAGATGACAAACTATATTTTACACCAATTATTTACCTGTTTGTATAGGATTAGTGGATCAACAGTTATTGAATATTAGAGATAAGCAGATGCTTTTGGTCACTGGGGGAAACACCGCATCTTCTACAACACTGATTCACCAGTTTGATAAATGACAGTGGTTTTTAAGGTTTGTTTTTATGCTCAGTTAATGATATATTTTGCTGAAAAGTCACTTTTTCTTCAGTTTTCTCTGTTTTTATATAATAACCTTTGAATCTACTCTGAGTTTTCATGAACATCTACATGATCAGTTAATTAAATATAGAGGAAAATACATTATTTATACTGAATAATGCAAAATACATGGGATAATGTCATAATAAATGGTGATAAATCACTTGAGGAAGGTTAAAAAGAGAGAAAAATACATTTAGAAGCTGCCATAAAAGTTGCACTGGGTCTTTATGGGTTAAGCCGGACCTCTTATCAGATCATAGTCAAACATTTCCAGAGTAAATTAATCACAGACATTGAGGTTGTGGTTGAATATTTAATTAAACTTTGCTGTTACTCAACCCATCCCCCAGTGTCATGCTCTGTATTCAAATACTGAAACATTGTACATTTTCACAAAATGTAATGACAGCGGCCTTCAGTGGAAGTGTAAATAAGTGGCTCTGTGTTTATGTAAAGGATGAAACTGAAACCAGGTGAAGGATTTCTCAAAGACGATGATGAACTGCGTTAGTCATTTTGGGTTGTCGGTTCAAAAACCCCGAGGGGATCATTTCCAAGCAAATCTAAAATGTGTTAGTCATCTTACTTTTAATCCTGTTATTTTTTTCTCAGAGGTCGGTGCTTCAGCTGAAACCACTCTGAAATCGAATCCATATGGGTGAGTTTTTCCATTAGCAATTTGTGAGGATCAACAACTGCATTAGTGGAGAAGCAGCCAGAGGAGAAATGAAGGAAAACAACAACAGCATAGTAGGCGGTTGTGGATGAGGAGATTATATGTGTTGATTTATAAACTATAAACACATAAACAGATCAGATATTACACCGAGCCCTGGAGTGTTGGCTCAAAACTGAGTGAATGGAAGATTTTAATTTAAGATGGTTATACATTTAATATGATACTCAACATTTATCAGAATTGTATTGTGCAGTTTCCCATAAAGTATGACTAACAAAACCATAATTTAATCAAAAAATAACTACTTCTGCCAAAAAGTCTGTATAAATTATCTATCTTGTCCACCAGTAGTATTGCTGTAGGGGATGTAGATCGACTTATCATAGAATTATCTAACTTTATGTTATGTAGTTTTTATTTCACTCTGTTTTGGCACATGGAGCTGCTCCAATATTTATAAAAAAATATGTTTGAATGATCGGGAAGTGAAGTCTGTTCATTTGGGTCATTCCTATTATATTGTGTCTTTTGTGTCCCTATGATTTATACATATTATTAATAAAAATGTCTTTTCAAAATTAGATATAAACAAATACAGTTGCAATATACTCTACATGTTGATCGTATAAAATAGCATTTTGTATTTGTATTTGTATTTATGTGCATGTTCATCTTCCCTTGGAACTGTACACTATCAAAATATTCTAAATGATGTGAAGCTATGGTTGTTTTTTCATTGTTTTCTTTATATTCTGTGTGTCCATGAACTCACCTTCCACTATGTTAGTCTGTACTTTCTCATGAAAAAAAACACACGTCCATTAAGACCCTTTTCAGGAAGTATCATTCATTTTCTCTCTACAGAACTGAGCCATATCGACTGATGCATGTCACCTCAGTTTTATAAACATTTTCCCACTTGTCACACAACTTAAATTCCACCCTTTTAGATGATTTTTATCCACAATGTTTGCCTAAAAAACCCCACATAACTAACATGATTATTAATATTCAGTGTGTTTTATGTGCTTATCTGTTGAATGTTCACTAGATAAATATTGATCATGCAAACCTCTATAGCTAAATAATTGCTAAATTCAGCTCTAAATATGTATAACACACTTTTATTTAGTCTATTCTATCTGTTTCATGATTCTTCATAATGATAATTTAAGTATGTATTTCTTTCTTAAGTCTTGTTGTGATAGAATCATTAAAACATGAAAAAAAAAGTAATTTCTTAGAGATTTTTAAGATAAAATGTTACCAGATAACAGGAATGATCATGCAATATAATATAAACTCAAATAAACCACTTTAACATTGGGTGTAAATATAAGGGTTTGTATAACTGTGTCTGTGAAATGCAGCTGAAGTGACGTTGTTGTAACTGTATGCAGCTCTTTAAACAGACACTGTATTCATTATTTTTGCAGACCAGCAGGTATGGAGCAGGGATTAGTGACATGCACACACATACACCCTGTCGACACGGTGACAGATGACAGCGGTGTGATGTGTTTATGTCCATATTTGGTGTAGGACGACTCTGTCTCTTCCTTCAATGCAACAGATTAAGAATTCTGGCTGCAGCTGTATTGTCTTCGTCACTAACGTGAAGAGTTATTAGACAGCTCTCCCACTGAGTTTTCCACAGGAATGCAGCATGTTTATCAGTCTTTATACCGCATTTTATGAACTCCAATGTTAACCGTGTCAGGAATGTTGTATGTAGTTACAGTACCGATGCTCTGTCCTGTAAGAGGTCACGTACAGAGCAGCGGTGACTCTGCAGCTGGGAGTCATTTCACGTTACGTTCAGGAATATTCCAGCAGGGTGAGCACATGCTTTCTGCAACTGCCATTCCTACTTTTAGGACAGTTTGGATCCCTGAAGCCACATGCTGACTCAGACATTTCTGAAACTAAATGATAAATATTTTATTTATTCAATCAAGAGCAATAGTTGATTGTTCTGATTCTTGGCTTAAGAGTCTGGTTTAGACCAGATCTAAATGTAAAGTGTCATAACTTTTTTATGATGTGACTCTATATAAATACATTTGATTGATTGATTTGACTGATTCTAGAGCTGTGATGTTACTTCTGTGTTGAGCCATTGACTAGTGCAGTAGACTCACATCTGACTGAAACCTAACAGTGATGCCAAAACATCCCATCGCTGGTTAGATTTTCTACAGCTGAAAACACAGTGTGAAGCAGATGTAGATGTTTCCTTTCTTGTCAGACTACGTCAATATTAATTTGCAGAACATAATTAAAGAGATTTTGCACAATGACACTTAAAACTAATTACTCAAGTGTTAATTGTTAACATGGATGTTACATATTGCGATCCTATAAGATCAGCATTCTGGGCTGTGATGCAAAAGTGGATCACATGCACACTCCAAGTAGACTGTGTGGTTAATAGAAAGCTTTTAAATGGGTTTCTATTGATTTAAATGCAATCCAGTGTCTTACTGTTACTTTGACTGATGCTATCCATCCATCCATCCATCCATCCATCCATCCATCCATCCATCCATCCATCTTTGCTCTGCTTACACAGTTGTGCAGTTGTGATGTTTACTCAGTTTATGTTTAAAGAAAAGCTCACAGACATTAAACATGTGTTCACAGGCCTATTGTTGAGAAATGTCTTTGCTTGGTTTGAATTCTATAAAAGTGGGCCGCAACTTGATGACCGAGGAGAAATGTGGGTGCGAGTTCAGACCAGTTGAGACCCACTGCAATAGGATATACTGCAGGTTTGCATAGCCGATGGGATTTAATCTGAGTATGACTTCACTGATATTCAAACAGTAATTTAACCCACTGCAATGCATTTCATCTGCCAGAAAGCTGCCAGAAAAGGGCTATTCATTTATTCCAAAAATTTTGGCTCTGTTCATCTTTTAATAATCTTAATCTTTTAACATCTCCAGCTAAAAAAGTTGCATCTCCATGTTTTTGCCCTTCTTCGAAACTCATCATATCACCAGAAAGACTAGATTTGCTCCTACCAGAGAGAAATGATAAGATTAAGTATTTTCATGGTTATTATGGACTAATATGTTCCTGTAGATCAGATTATCCTCTCCATCTGATTGAAATGTCCATCTGATCGGCTCAGACTTCTCTATTTTTAATCTGTTTATTATTGGAGTTTTATAGCAGCTATTGTTTCATAACGCTCCCCAAGGAAAGTGTGGACATGCTAATTATAAATGAAACCAAATTTTGTTTTGCTTTTGACTTGTGGGATTTATGAGAAGGTTGAGATGAAGACATATCATCAGTTTCCAAGCATTTTACATAAAAGAAGTAACATTAATAACCATGCCTAATTAGTTTCACCTCAGCCTGTCTAAGTCAGTGGGATTCATGCACAGAAGTAATAATACATGAATTACAGCATACAGTCCTGAAGTATGAGGCATCACTGAGGTAATTGTTGATTTTGGATAAGATCTCCCTTTCTGAATGCTGCATATCATTAGATATATAACATGTTTCATTGTGGTTTCATTTCTCTTCTGAAGTGGAAAAGGTCACAGGCTTTCCAAAAACTATTACCTCGAACCTGGAAATTTCATCCTGCTGCGTGAGCCTCCTCCTCACGTGTTGGTCTTAATGCAAATTCACCTGTTTTGACTGAGATAATCAGTAAATCAGCCATTTAACTCAGATAAAGATCTCAGGGAAGTATCACCTTACCTAAAAGTATTCGGTGTTGCCATACATTACGGAGTGTGATGCACGGTGGGCTGTCAGCACAAGTCAAGAGCAGCAGGCTGTTTAAAAAATGACTGCTCATATCACAGATCCTTTTACAGTATTAAGAAGGTCTCATGTAGAGGTGGAACACCTATGTACTTTCACCTTAGACACTCACGGCTATAAAACAAGTTGTTCACAGTTGTATGTCAGCTCCAGGTGTAGGGAGCTATTTCACCCTCCTCACATGCATATTTGTAAAACAGCACATCCAGGCATACGTCTGCGCACATGAGCCGCTGTTTTATAATGGATTACAATGGATAACACAAAGAGGCAGACATTTATATTCCCTTTGGAATTGTTTATGTATGCACCAAATGTTCAGATTTCATCATCATGTGTTTATTCATGACTGGGTAGGGATGAGTTAAGAGAAGGATGAAAAATATCCTGTAAAGGATGTAGGAAACAAATCCTAATATAAAACTCATTAAGATTCAGGACTAAGGACTAAAGACACAAAGCAGAACATATATGACACTAAAATATAAATAATATACCCTAAAGCAGTTCAGAAAGTGAATGAATGAATACCTGAATGTAGTTGGATAATGACAATCCAAAGGAGATCCAGAGTTCAAAATTCAATCTGAGGGAACATAGCTGCATCATTTTTATCTCCTGAACATGTTTAAATGTAATGCTGACACAGGTAGGTGATGCTCAATTAAAATAATGATAAATATTTAATATACAGTCTTTGTATGTAATATATATATATATATATATATATATATATATATAGTCACTTTGCACTTACATATCCTAAATTAAATAAAGAAAGCTTAAAATGTTGGAATTCAACTTTGGAAATGTCTTAAATATACCTGTACTTATTCAACTACTACTGAACGACACATATTAAATAGAAAATTACCTCAGTGGTTTGTACATTTGACTGTTAAAACAGCAGATCAATCATCAAGTTCTGTTTTGTAAAAGACAGATGATAACATCATTTCTGAACTCAAAACACACATTTAGACAGCTGCTTTACCTCAGTTACAATTAAGTAACTTATGTTAAGAATTAATGCTCATATTTAGGTTTATCATTAGTAACTCTTTGGCATAATCCATGTACTGTAGCTGTTCAAACTGATCATGAACTAACTGTATTCTGAATCATCTAAGTGTCTCTGTCTGGATGTTGTTCCTTTAAACATTGTTAACTGTGAAGCTGTTCCATTCTTATGTGAAATAACACTGGTCCTTTACAATGTGTACATAAAGGAATTATTGTCATAACTGGAGCCATGATGTCTTATATTTCATAGTTACATATTATGGTTTCAGAGTACACGCTTCCTTGGTGAACTGGTCAGCAACGTTTTTTGTTTGAAATCTTAAAGTAACTTCTCTGACAAAAATATCACATTGCAAAACAAAGCAAAGCAAAACCTCTGTAGGATCATTCAGTCACAGATACAGTGTCCACACCGGGTTATTAATTAAATGCATGTCGGGAAGGAAAAGTGTGGGATCATTTTGAGAAGGTAAAGACTGAAGCCAACATGGAGAAATGCATCAGTTATCAAACTTAAACATGGCTTATCATCTGAATGTGTGTGTAGCTTATTGTGAATGTATTTCTAACTGTACCTTGTGGGCAAAAGTAAAGTCAGTCATAGCTTCAGAAGTCTTGAGTCATTCACTTCATTCCTTACTGCAACTGTGCATGGGGCATGATGTACGGTGGCCCTGAAGTGCAAAACACAAACGCAACAGCAAAAACACAACCGCAAAAGACAAAACACAACTGCA
>JAPQRQ010000015.1:11294181-11319231 GCA_037367365.1 Apogon talboti | reverse complement strand
GAGAGAGAGATCTCTCACCTTACATGGATTCGGGGAGCGCACTCCAACATATAGCCAGACAGCTAGGGGGCGCTACATAAATAACAGACGATTACATTTTTGGACCCTGTATCATAATGTCAGTATGAGTCCAACATCTTTTTTTCTTCTACAATATATAGTTTGCAACAAAAATAATACCATTTGGCTGCCATTCAGTAAAACTAAACAAGCACAGGTACTATAAATGACATATCTTCCATCTTCTTATACTCTTACACTGTTTTTCCCTCTCATGCTGCTGTGCTGTTCTTCACTCTCAGCTCTGTTGTACCATCAGGTCAGCCAAAAAAAAAAAAAATAGTAAAAAAAAAATAAATCTAAAAATGAAAGATGTTTTGCTACTTTTTCCCGCTGTTGCCAGTACACCTTGGCAGACAGCACGTCCAGGGGGAGAGCAGCAGAAGCCAGGATGGGTGATGGAATTTTATCACTGACCTCGAAATAAAACAAATTCTTAATGTTTGACAGTTCCTGAGATAGGAACAGTTATGACGTGACAGGGAAAATAAATGAATAAATAAAAAATGCCTGACAGATATTCCTGGAAGTTTGCAAATGACCTACATTTGAAATATTATTTTTTTTAAAATAATAGGTTACAGATTAGTTGTAAAAATGCACAAGTAATTGTACTATAAGTATATGAATAGATTCTTTAAAACCGGATAGGAAACACAAAACATTACTCAACAATGATTACAATCATTACAGACTGAGCTTTTTTTTTTTTTTTACTTTTTTTTCTAATCTTTTTCTTCTTCTTATTATTATTATTATTATCTTTAGGGCAATTAAACCTCTTAACATAACTATATTTTATTTCTCTGTTGTTCTTATTTCAGTGGTTTTATTTTACTGTGTTGTTTTACCACCGTTGTGTGCTTTTATATTATTATTATTATCTTTCAGACTTCATTGTTTGCTTGTTAATATTGCAGATCCTTAGCCTCATAACTAACGACTTAGGTAATAATGCTACGATTCTAACGATATGAGACTTCCCCCTTCAGAGATTTCTATAAATAAAGATTCTGATAATACGTTTTAAGAATTTTTACACATTTGTCTCACATCTTGTTTTAATCTTATTATAGGCCTACTGTGACTTCATGAACATATCTTATAACTGATAGTATCTTTTCATCTGTTACGCCATCGTGTACCTCATGATGATGTGGTGATGCATTCATCCATTTACCCAACAGATTTACTGATTCACATTGTCCAGAAATCGGACAAAAGATGACGCTCCTGCACACTGAAAACATGTGACACAACAGAATGAATGTTACATTTTACACATACCATTTCTTTTTAAGAATAATGGATATTTTGGGCATATATTTAGACATGCTTCGAAGCTCTGTGGTAATAGGTTAATGACATTTCTACCATTTTTTCCTGGTCAAGCATTGTTTTTTCCTCACTTGAACTGAGGGTCAAAGGGCAGAGGATGTTTAATTTTTTATTGTAAAGCCCAATTTGTGATATTTAAGATATTTTAAAAAATGTAATTGAACTGAATTTAACAATAAACTCAAGTTCTATATGAAGCCTCTTAACCCATAAAGACACAAACAGCCACTGGCGACTATAATCATTTACTGATATAAAATGTTTAATACCTGTTGATCCACTAATCCTATCAATACATATAAATAACTGGTGTAAAATACAGTTTATCATCTTTTCATGGTCATCAGATATGACCCATTTGGACGTTCAGAGGCTCTGTAGTTACCATGGAAACACCATCATCTTCTACAACATTGGTTCACCAGTAAAACTTATGGAGTTGGATCAATGACAGTGGATGGAGACTTTCTTGGATATTTTGTTGGAAAAGTCTCTATCAAATTTTTTTCCTGATTTTTGTCCAATAACCTTTGAATTTACCCTGATGTTTAAGAACATCTACATGATCAGTGAATTCAAAGAAGGAAAATAACAGATTTTCACTGAAAAATTACAAAATAAATGAGATATTACAATAAATTGTGATAAATCACTTAAAAATGTTAAATATAGAGAAAAAAATTATTTAGGAAGTGTCATAAAAGTAGCACTGGGTCTTTATGGGTTAAGAATGAATGATTAATTAAAAAACACCACGCAGAAGAAAAACAGCCCCTCTTGTCAGAGCTGAAACACCACCCCAACTGGTTGCGGTCTGTCATCAACGACATGAAAAGCTGATGTGACTCATCCACAGCTGATTACCTCCCAACTGTCTGCATCCTTTTCTGAAGAGCCGTCAGCCCTGGTCTGTTGTGAGCGCTGTGTGACTCACCTTTAGCCTTTTGTTCCTCTTCTTTATCAACTCACACTCCTTTGACACTGACACATTCATTACAGCGAAGCCCTAATCTCGGTTACAATCTACGTGCTTCCCAGCACAAAACCATTATAATCACCTCGTTCCTTTCACCCGCTGATCCTACTGCACCATTCGTCACTGACTAAATAATTATACTCATATGGTTAAAGACGTCACACTCTAAAGTCAGGCAGAAAACAGTGTAAAACTGACAAACCTGGACAATGTCTGGTGAGTTTATGTGCACAAACATAACAGCAGAACATTAGAATTTATTTATTTATTTAGAATATTAGAAACAAGGTGCAGAAGAATAAAAAAACCATGAGATAAAAAGTGACAAAATTATGCATTAATATGACATTTAGAGGAAAATATAGCTTACATGGAATAACATGTCTGAATGTCTCAGTGTAATACAGTGAATTCTACCTATTTTCATTAACTTTAATGAAAGTGAGGTAACCAGGGACAGATGTAGGGAGTCCACTATGTGCCGCTGTCAATAAAGGCTTCGATTATTGATAATTATAATGTTAGCATGATTCTGTTCATATGCTCATTAGGCCAATAAAGCCCAAGCACAACAATGTTTTTAATGACAACCACATTTCAGTGAAAGCTGTCAGTTCCTTCTTTGTGTCCACCAGTGACTGAGTGTTCATCAGAATACTTTAAACACAACACTGACCTGCTCACACGGTACCAGGCACAGACAAACATTAGTGTGGTCTTCAGGCTCTAGACTGAAATCACTGAAATATAACCATAACCGGTTCTACTTACACCCAGTAAAACACAACTGCACCACTACACATTACCCTCTCAAACACAATAAAACAAAGTGCCAACTATGAACAGTTATTTGGCTCTAATATTGATTTGACACTAAAACTGGCTTCCAATTCCATTAAAAAATAGCAAATAAAGATGTGATTTATGATGGAACCCACAGTGATGAGTGAATTTAAATAACGAAATGAGCTCTAAAATTAGTTTAGTGCATGCTTTCTTACTCAAATAGTACATAAATAATTTGCAGAAAACTATTTCAAAGTACCGTCATGACCAAAGGTTTTGGCATTGACACTAACTGACTTTTTGTATAAATATGATTTATTTGTCAATGAAAGTCTTTGGAACTTATGAAATGCTTACAATTGTTCTTCAGTGCAACTTAAAAACATGAGAAAAAATGTGTAATTGCCAGAATGTTTAGCCACAGCGGTATATCACATAAAAGATGGATATTTTGATCTGTAGAGGTGGCAAAAGAACACAGTTTATTCTCAGATAAAAGCACAGATATTTATGTAATGCATCTGGTAAAAGTACTGATTGAACGTCTTCTGTAAAGTCAAACTGACCAACTCTAAAATGTCCTGAAAATATGAGAGAAAAGTTTCATTTTTTATATCTTGTTATGTATTTTATGTTGATTTCATGTCCTTGTGTCTTTTACATCGTCACAGTCTTCTGATTTAATAGATTTGATAAATAAAGCAAACTAAATAAGCAAAAAAAATCAAATGTTGTTGTCACACTTGACTTGTTTTGTCTTTCACATTGGTTTTTATCTTGTTTGTCGTTTGTGACACGTACTGATGGGTAAACCAAAGGATCATGTTTTCTCTGTTATTATTCTATCCTTTTACACTGAAACTGGTCTTAATGTTGTACAGTGATGATAACAATAATGATGATAACAGCTGTTAATAATAATAATTAAAAGTAACACACCTCTTGTTAATATATAAGGAACAAAGAGTACATATATTTGTGTTAAAAAGAAGGGACTAACAGTAGTAAGTTGTCAGAAAAATTAAGTACACGTATCCAAAAACAGAAGTACAGATGACAAATTTGTACAACAGGATCCAAAACAGTGTCATATTGCAGAAACCAAATAATTGTTCTTAAATTACACAGAAAATGTATTGTTTTATGTGGAAAAGGGACACATTTCTCAATATTATTTGGTTTTAAATGAGCCAAATGTTCCATATAGTTAATCATTTGGAGGATAAAGCTATGCAATACATTACAGTGATTCTCCTAACCATTTAGTATTCATTCTTTGAGGCTGACTTATTGAAAATATACTTTAAGGAGTATCTGTCTGCAGCTATGGGTGGGTCACTGTTAATACAGACCAGAGAATGGCTCTTATGACCTATATTTCCATGTTTAATGTAGAACTATTCATATTTTTGGTCAAGTTTAATGGAAGGTCAACAGGCAAAACACATTTTTTTCCTGTAGACAGTCGACCCCAGAGCGAGATTTATGTGGTAAGATTCTCATTATATCGCACATAAAACATTGTGAATGGGTAAACACTTAGTGAAGAAGACAGCGGTGGAAAAATGAAGGCTTGACCCGGCCTTTGCACAAACCAGGCAGAAAAAGAGCAGATGAAGAGGGTGAGAAGATGTGACGGGGAGGAGTGAGCAGGATTCGGGCCAGATGTCAAATAACTCACTTCACTGATCGGTAGAACACCGTGAAGTTTTAGTGACGGCATCAGCTTTTAGTCAGCGCCGTCTGCCACGAACGAAAACGAAAATTTCATCTGCAGGTCCTCCCTTTGTAGAGGAATAACCTTAAGTTTAATAAGAGAAACAGCCAGATAGATGAGGTGGTGACGGGGGGGCAGTGATACATGTTCGCACATTTTTCCTCCACATTTATGCTTCAAATATTTGTGTCAACAGGGTGAAGACTGCATGATTCAGATACACTCATTATGTAATTTATCAGTTTTAACATTCACCTACAGCTGGGTTTACTAGAAAGCTCCAGTAAGTTATGCACATGTATTTTTGTTCATCCAGAGAATAAATCAAAGTTTGACACTGAATACACAATGGTTGTTTTTGTGATATTTGGAGAAAAACTTTAATACTAATCCTGAACATGTAATCAATGAGGCAAAGTAATGTTCTATTGGGGCATTTGGTTTGCTCAGACATAATTGATATATTTTTAATTATCTTTGTCTATTTTATTATGACTCCATGTACTCTGTATTTTCCCTTAATTACATTTTTAACTCTTAAAGACCTGTTTTGTGGCATCTTCCAAATGAATTTCCTCTACATTCAAGCCTTTATAAGTGGCTTATCACAATTTATTATAACTCTGTCCTCTACATTTTGCATTTTTCAGTGAAAAGCAGGTATTTTCCTATATTTAATTTACTGATCATGTAGATGTTCATAAAAACTCAGGGTAAATTCAAAAGTTATTGTATAACACAGAGGAAACTGAAGAAGATGACCTCAAAATATATAATTAACTGAACACAAAAACACACATCTACAGCCACTGTTATTTGTCAAACTCCGTGGGTTTTATTGGTTTTTCAATGGTGTAGAAGATGACGGTGTTCCCACGTTCACTATGGAGCCTCTGGACGTCCAAATGGGTCACATCTGATGCTACAGAAAAACTGAGACTACATTTTACCTGAATTATTTAACTGTATCAGCAGCATTAGAGGTTTTTAAGTTACTAAACATTTCAGTTCAGAGGGGGCTGTTTATTTCTTTGAGGGTCAGTTTTTTGATCGTCTATTTTCTTTTTCCTTTTATTTACGTAAAGCACATTGAATCACTGCAAGTATGAAATGCACCATATAAATAAACAAATGGAAAATCCAGTTGTTTTTTGGTCACATTTACATAGATTGGAAATTCTGGACAATAGACATGAAATGCAAATCAGATCGACCCACATTTTTTTGTGATTCCAATCAGATTTCTGCAGAAGCATCTCAGTCTAAATGAAAATGTTATTTGTGTCACTGAACATAAGTAAGTAAGCAAACACAAACAAACAGGTCTAAAAACACCAATAGAATACTAAGATCTTTGTATGCAATGGAGGAACACATGATCACTGGTAGCTGACATCTACAACAAACTAAAGGAGGAGAAAAGAAAAGAAAAGAAAAGAAAAGAAAAGAAAAGAAAAGAAAAGAAAAACCATTCTATTAGCTAATCTGCAGTCCTATTAGAAAACCACAGGTTGTGATGAAACATGTTGTGAAGAAACATCCCATTGTTGTCAAACTGCAGTCTCTTCTGTCACTCTGTCAGGTCCAGGTTTGCAGCCAAATTTCCTTGCAACACTAGTTGATGGAGTAAACAATGACGGAGCGATAACTGAAAGAGGGCAACTCGCTGAACCACTGAATGTCAAAATAATGAAGGTATGTCTTCACCAAGAAACTAAGAATTAAAGAAACATCTAAAGTAGACCCCTGCTCAGCTCCGTGGACCTTATCAGTCAGCTGAGGACACTGCACTGATGCCAGTTAGACTTTTCGTCTCCCTTTGGTTGCTTTTAACCCTTTGTCTGCGAGTCTTTGTCATCTGTCTGTTTAGCATTATGAAAGCTTGAGTGGTCTTGATCCAATTAGTCAAATCCAGACCCAGACTACAGGTTGACCGGTCTCGGAGTCTTTGCTGCACTCACGGAAGGTTATCTTTTGAAAAAGTCAGACGGTGCTCTAGTCGGTTGGCTCTGATTGGATGAACCAGTTACCTGAATGGTAACGACGTTCTATATAACATCGCTCAAGTGCCCGAATGCATGTAGGTATAAATATGTATGAGACTCTTAAGTGGGTTCATTGTGAATGTTTTATTCCACTGGCCTCATCATCCTTGCATATGATTTCATGTTC
This sequence comes from Apogon talboti, assembly GCA_037367365.1. Lineage (NCBI taxonomy): Eukaryota > Metazoa > Chordata > Actinopteri > Kurtiformes > Apogonidae > Apogon > Apogon talboti. The sequence continues at coordinate 11,312,182 of JAPQRQ010000015.1, read as the reverse complement.
AGTCTTTTTGAATCCAAGACCAGATGCATTTATTTTACTTTTATTGGATGCCGTATTCTGTAAGGAGAGTCACACATTATAATCCACATCCCCACTGGACGTACAGATGAGTCTTTTTTCCGGCAATGACGACAGGGGGAATGTAATCCTAATATATACATACCTATCGCTTTTATAAACTGCTGAAACTGGAGCAAGAGGCAAATTTAAACAGTGGGAGTGGGTCCAGAGGGGGTATTAGGCTCGTGTATGAGAAAGAGTCCAAACAGGCCGTCACGTGCTGTCAAAATATCTAACCTTATCTTAATGCTTGACTGTTTTGCAGCAGCGTGTAGCTCGTCACAACAAGTGGGATGAAGATATGGGAGTAGGAGTGGGAGGGGTACAGGGTCAGCAAATAACGTCATAAAATACTTTAGTAATATGGAAATCTGCATCATATTTTAGCTGTAATGTCATTTGGAATTCTTTTTGCTTGTAAAATAATGAATGTTGCACAACCTCTGGGCATATTTTAGTTGTTCATCAAGCAAAAAGGCGAAGCGAGAACCTGCAGGGTGTCAGAGATTGTGATTCTTTGTGTATTTATGTGTGCAGTTAGAGGATTGTTTTAGGAGGATGGGAGCCAGAACATGGCTGTGAAGTACTGTTAGAATTCTTCAAGGAAGACCCGGAGTTTTCCAGGAGGGGTCAGGTTTCAAGAACCAATACCTCTGAGGTGAAATCACAGAAATAAAGCCGAGCTCACATGACTCTTAATTTAAAACAAATGTGGACACAATTAAAAGATGGAAAATTAGAAACGAACACAGACTGTTTAAATTCAATTGAGTAACAGTATTGTGTTACAGGAAAAAGTTCTGCATGAAAAAGGTTTCAAAGAATTAGCAGCAAAAACACTATTTAAGTAAAGGAACAGGATTGATCCCTTACATTCATGTACAGTAGAAACTCAGTATGATTATTTGTTCTATGGCAGAGCTCAGTTTTTACAAGTCAATTTCCCTATTGAAATTAATTGAAATATAATGAATCCAGTCCAGCTCCCCAAAAGTCATTTTTTAAGGGCTTTAAATCAGAAAAGAAAAAAATTACAAAAACATAATGAAAGAGAATGTAAAATAAATAAATAGGTTTTATCAACTTATTTACCTCAAAAATGAGATGATCTGATGAGATGGTGGAGCGAGGAGGAGGAGGATTATTGTTTGGAAGGAGAATCTTGATCCTGAGAAAACAAAAAAAAAAAAAAAAAAAAAAAAATCACAAGAGCAATACTGCCTCAATGAGATGAACATATGAACTGAGTGAGTGGAGACTACTTCCTGTTGGGGGAAGCATCTGTGAGTTCGGTGCTGACTCGCAGCAGCTAGAAGGAAGCGCACTCGTTCTGCGGATTTCCACTCATATTTCAAGACAAAAATACTCAGGAGCTGCAGTTTGTAAAGCAAATTACTCGTACAATGGTGCAGTCGTACTGAGAGGTTCTACTGTTTTATACACAACGTAATGATAGTAAGACATCAGTGTCATCACAACTATGTTACTGTTGTTTCTGAGGTGCAGATAGTTTGGAATCCACTTTTACATACAAGGACACTCAACACATTTCAAGTGAACTTTAAATAATTTAGAGTTACATGCCTTTTAATAAACAGTTTTGAAACAAATGAACTAGACTGTATCCAGTCTTTAGGATTAGTAAGACATGATTGCTATTTTAGAACGTATTCAGAAAAATGTCTCCATTTCTTTAATCTTGCAAAAAAGGCAAAAAGTGAAGTTGACTCTTGAGTCTTACCATTTCCATCAACAATTATAATGCAATGTCAAAATGTGCATAAAATACATTTATGGAAACACAGGTAAAATATCTGAAATGTGAGTCATCTACACACTGCATCCTGAAAAACTCAGATGTTAATAAAGCTGTAAATCTGTACTTCTGAAACAGGTGAGTGTGGACCCAAATGCAGTACACCAGACAACAGGAACAGTCTGTTAGAGTCTTTATTAATAGTGCACCGATATCACTAAAACAACAGATGAACTACCGGTTTGGAACTGGAGGGGTAGATTGAGATCCAGAAGACGGGGTGCAGGTTGAAGTCAGGAGCTGGAGACTGGTGGATTTACAGACGTGAAACTGGCAGAGCTGACTGAGGTCCAGAGGACGGGGGTGCAGGGTGGAGTCCAAAGCAACAGGCTGGTTATCATGGTCAGGGACAGGAAAGGACAGCAACATGGAGTCAGTCAGAGAATAAATGCTGCAGAGTCTGATGACAATCTGGGAAAGAGCAGAGGTTTGACTGGAGTCTGATGAGTTTCAGCTGTGTGAACAGGTGAGGAGAGTTGCACTGATGAGGAGGCGTGGCTGATAGAGTGAGTGGAGGCAGAGACTGTGACAACTTCAGTCTATATCAGGGGTGGGCAATCCTGGTCCTGGAGGGCCGGTATCCTGCATGTTTCAGATGTGTCCCTCTTCCATCACACCTGGTTCAATTAATGATCAGCTCATCACCAAGCTCAGCAGAAACCTGATAATGACGTAATGGCGTCCAGGTGTTGGTGGAAGAGGGACATATCTAAAACATGCAGGACACCGGCCCTCCAGGACCAGGATTACCCACCCCTGCTCTATATCAATGTGTTGCTAAAAGTTAAAAGCTTGTTATATTATGTCAAATTCTTATCTTAAAAGTAACAAACCGTGTCAAATAAATGTAGATGACACAACACACAATAATTTCCTTTGGTGGATTTGGTGGATTAAAAATATAAAGTACTATAGATACACAAGTAATTTAGTACCTCAGATGGTATAATTGTACACTAAGTAGAAGTACTTCATTCATGTTACAACTTCATTTGTTACTTAAAATAACATGATTGTCTTTCATTTGGTTAATTCTAAATAAATGTAAAACATATCTGAAAATAGCTGTTTCAATACTGATTATTGTTTTTTCAGACGACCAATCAGATGTGACGTCCTTCTGCAGTAACGGTGTCGTCACGTGTGTTTCCATATGAAGTCAGATTTGCAGAAAACAAACCAGCTCCCAGACGTGTTGAAGAGTTTATCAGAGGACGAAAGATGCAGAGGGATGACGGTGGAACAGTACCCTGATCACCGCTGACCTGCTCTGTGTCTGGCTCTAGGACTGTGACGGTTTGTCTTGTGTGTTCCTGTCTCTTCCTCTCACCCTAAGGGCTGGGTCTTCCTCCCCCACTCATGACCAGAGCCATGGTCATTCTCTTTACCTGCAACAGGATCTGATCTCCTCGACTTACCAGGGAGTGCAGTATTGTCTGTGTCTGGCTTTCTAATGCTTTTGTTTCCACGCACCAAAACCTTGAAACTATATTAAGGACTCCCACTTTGACAACCACAAAGGCTGCAACAGTTAATCTGTGCCTTTTGGTTGAACAATGAACCCGGAGTCAGATTCAGAATACCATGTAATTAATCCCCATAAGACCATCAATGAAAATACAATATGGTAGAGCACAGCAGTAGCTTCAACACATTACATCACATTCTACTATTCTCCCTATTTTAAGCCACTTTATTCAAGTATATGAGAGCAGACATAAAGTATATGTAAGTGTTTGTAATTTTTATTTCTTCAAATAAATCACTGAGCTGCACTGAGCTGTATATGCACTTTATTTGCTTGGCTGCTATGTCTTTTAAATGGTGAATGTGTTGTATATGTGATTTACTTATGTATGTTTTTTATGTCTGTTTTTAGATATTTTTACTATTTTTATCCTATTTCTTATCTTATTGTGTTTGTTCTTTCATGTGCTACATTGCATAAATGACAATAAACACACCTTTAACCTTGATCCTTGTTGTGCCCTGCTATGTCAAATTATGTTATGTTATGGGTAAACATCTTAAGATATCAGTGCATGTTTAATCATAATTAATTTTGTTATCTTGAGAACCCAAGCTTTGTTGTCTCAACATAATAAATAACCAATTATTAGGCATAATAAAATATCCATTCCACTTTACACTTTTTTCTTAAAGTGTAATTTTCTATAGAGATCAGGAGTTCCATAAGATCATGCACAGAAGACCTATTTACAAATGGAGTAACAGATTTAAGCTGATAATGTCAGATCAAGGAGAACCGTTACTGGTTAAGCTTCATTTTCTCAAGACAACAAAAAAACACTAGACAATTAGCTCCTGATCTTGAGATAACAGCACCGAAAAAAAAGTCTAAGTATGAACATTTTCCCCTTCTGCACTTGTCTTCCGATGAAAAAGTAACAAAATTACATCCTGTTTCTGCTGCCATTTCAAAGAGAAGTTCAGTAGCGCCTCCCCTGACCTTAATCATAAATGCTTCAGGAAAAATAGTTTCTCAGACAATTCATAGATGGGTTGAAAAACTAGCTGTCATGAGCCGAATAGGAGGTAATATTTCACACTGTACTGCTTTCTGTCAAAAAGTGACCCAAGTAAGAATGTAAGTAGTAAAACAAGTGGACTGTCTGTTAGTTAAACAGTCAAAAGATCGTAAAAATATATGGTAAACTGATGTTACAGTGTTTGACAGCCCGGTCTCAGCCTCATTTGTGATGGAAAATAACTGTTCAACATGTATTAATCCACAGAAGCGCATGGATCAGTGGGAATGGTCAAAAAAAACACAAGAATTACTGTAAAGTCATAAATCACATCAGCAAACACAAATGCTCACTGTATATTATTCCATATTCTTTTAAGTGTGTCCATGGTCATGACGAATCACCAACATTCAACCTGAGTAACTCTGTGTATAATAAATAACATTTATGGGTTCAGTTCTGAATGTTTAATCCATATCCGACATCTGTGCTCTTATGTTTTTGGCTCCGGTAATGTAAAAAATACAACACTCCCCTAAACTTTGACAGGATCTGCTGTCACACTTGTATGTTCCAGATGCACACAGTTTCTGCATTTTCACTTGTTCTGAAAGTTTGACAAAATTGCACAGACGCCACTTGGATTTAAGGAGAAGTGCCAGTTTTAAACCAGCAGAGGTAACAATAAAACACCCATTTCCACCCCAAGTTGAAGTACTACAGACTGGCTAGTGAACCGAGGAGCCAAGACGTCACACCTTGGTTATTGATCTGCTGTTTTGAAGCCACTAGTTTGCATTTTGGCCATGGCCATGTTGGCTTTTTGGAGACAAAGACCATATTTGCATGTTTGCTATGTGAATTATTGTTATGATACAGACAGAGTTTAATTTTGATATAGTTATGAAATGGACAGAGTTTATTTTGATATGTGTATGGTTATGAAATGGACAGAGTTTATTTATTTTTAGAAAAGGACAAAGATTAGGTTTGATTTGTGTATTACTGTTATGAAATGGACAGTGTTTAATTCTGATATGGGTATTACTGTATGAAATGGACAGAGTTTATTTTTTTGATTGTGTGGCAGACATTAGGGCGCAGGCCTGTCACCCAGAGGACTATGGGTAGGGGGGCGTGGTTTGTGGTTCCCGGGTTTTTTCCTGATGCACCGGTTCCAGTGGTTGTGGATTAGTGCCTTCTTCAGTAAAGAGCAGCTCCTGTCTTCTCTTTATTCTGCCACAATATGTGTATTATTTTTAGGAAATGGACAGAGTTTATTTTGTTAATTATGGGATCTGCCGTGGGAATGTAGGTTAGGTAAAAGAATGGGACAAGGGGGCAGGAATATATATAAGTTAAACTTCATCCTGCTCCTTTCCTTTTTCGTATTCTTTTCTTTTATATAAATTTTTCTTGTTGTTTTGTTTTAATATATTCAAAATAAATAATCAATCAATCAATCAATCAATATTTGCACAAAAGGGGTAGGTAGGCAGAGAGGTCAGAGGTAAACTGATGCTAAACACCAGCTTACTGACTCAGTAAAATGGTAAACTTCACCAAGCACTGTGCAACAAGTTAATTTTACAGCCTTATTAGTGGAACCTGTTAAACATGACTACAGTGGAGGCGTCTGATAGGAGAAATTTACTTTAATTAAAGAAACCAAAACTCTGAAAATCATGCAGATCAGTTGAAGCCTGACACTGCACACCTCAAAGTTTCTATTTTAACTGAGATTTGGTAAATGGAGGAAAAGTTTAAAGACTGACCCAATCTGAGGTATTAGCAGTTCTACATAAAACAGAGGAGATAGGAATGACTCTGAAAAAAGTCCTAGCAGTTTTCAAAAAAGTTCAGTTTAAGTCTATGGGACAGTCCTTTATAGAACCAATCGGGGCCAACCCTCAGTGGCCATCAGTTTTAATGCAACTTGAAGATATGATACCATGCCAAAAAAGCAAAAAACAATTCTGATCTTAGTGCCTTTTTTTTATGGATTTTTTTCCAAAATTTTAGCACTTTTTTTTAGGAGTACAATATTTTTCATACAGATAGGCAAACAGACAGACATGGGAGTCATCACATAACCTAATTAATCAATAAATTAAAATTAAAAATGAAAATTGAGGGCGTCCCTATGCTCTGATAATAGTTTGCTTATAGATATATCCAAAAACTTAGCCAGTTTGATTTCTATAATTTGAATGGTAGCCATGTAAATGTTTAATATTTAACTTATTGATACAATCAGGACACACTGGAGTCAGAACCAGTCGGCGACACATCACCGTCAGTTTCCATGCACTGAGTTCATTTTGGCGCTAAGGTCCTTGTCCATTGGTATGAAACCAGCAGAAGTGGAAAAGTACACCCATTTTTAGGTACAGATATGTGTGAAAAATACTCTGGTAAATGTACAATACATAAAAAATAAACAGTAACCTCCTTTTAATGCATTGAAAACAAACTAACAAGCCTGTTTTGAAAATGCAATAAATATAAAGTACAGATATGTGTTGAAGTGTAGGGAAGAAAGAAGGTGAAAAAGTAGTTTAGTTATTGTTTGACAGATTCAGACACAGAAGCAACACAGAGAATGTGAATGAACACACAAACCTCTGTCTATTGTAAATGTGTGTCCCTCCATGTAGGACTGATGTACATGGCCTCATACAATGCTGCCTATTCTCACCACTGCTCAGTCCATCTGAATAGTAAAAGCCTAATGGGTGGAGGTGAGTGACGCCTGTGTAAATACAGTCTTTTTCTGCAGGAGGAGCACTGAGTGATGCTGATGGACACAGAGCAGCGTTTATGTTATCACTGAACTCAGTCTGGGTGATTCTGTCTCTCTTGTTTTCTTTTAACCCATAAACACCCAAACATCCACTGTCGACCAAAACCATCTACTAATGTAACTGTTAAACACGGAACCATTGTAAGTGAGTGGGACAAGACCCATCCACTTTTTAGGCCCAATAATATCAGACCCACTCACTTTTAACGCCTGGAATCTATGGCATTTTCAGCGCGCTGTCAGTAAAATCCATTCCGTGATTTTTGCGAGAATAGTTAAATAAACTCCATACCACGTTTTTGCTTCTGCCTTGTCTGCTGCACTGCGCTGACTCAAATCCATTCCGTTGCAATAAAAATCCGTGAACCACGTTTTCACTACTCTGTGAAATTGTCATTCAGGGCCACCGTAGTTTATGGGAATCAGTCACGTGACTTTTTTGTTGTCACCGCCATTTTAAGGACCTAGTGTACAGAGGGGAGTGGCTAGTCAGACAGCAGCGGTGTGCGGTGGGGGCGTGATCATTTACGTGTTGGTTGGATATCCCTTCTATCAGTAACCCCTGGGACGTTTTAGGTTGGCCAAGTTAGGTGTCAATCAAAAGGTAACAGGTTAGCCTGTTAATCTTTATTGGTGTCACCGGCAGAAAAAGTAAATTATGGAGGATATCTTCGAGGAAAATGGAAAAAATCACAAACATTTATCTCAGGTTGGACAAGTATTCATACTGTTTCTGTGCCTTTGTGAATCTTGCGTGTGTTTTGGACCTAAATACACAAAAAATCACCTTTTCTTCAGTTTCCTCTGTTTTTGATATAATAACCATCAGCTTTACTTTGAGCTTTTATGAACCTCTACATAATCAATAAATTAAATATAGGAAAATACATTATTTTCACTGAAAAAATGCATTATACAGAAAATAATATTACAATAAATGGTGGTAAATTGCTTAAGGAAGGTTAAATATAGAGAAATATTCATCTGGGAACTGACACAAAAGTAACACTGGGTGCTTATGGGTTAAGCCATGAGCTCACTCCTTCCTTTATAACTACCCTGTGTTTGTGAGTTTAAGAAGAGGCTACAGTTGTCTGCAATGCACCCACCCCTCCCTTATTTGTTGACCCCCCGAACCTCATGACAGTGGTGACGAGGAGGAGGAGGAGGAGGAGGAGGAGGAGGAGTGGGGGAGGTGAATACCAACTCCAATTCTGACATTTAAAACAGAAAACCATTCATCGGGCTAAAACTAAGGGCCTTCTTGCTGCTGAAATGCTGTACAACCATCCACTCTCCACCTTCATCAGCACATCAGCCCATCATCTGAGATCCATTTTTCCCTCCATTTCCTCCCTGACAGTTTGGGTGACGCTGTCAGACCTCCTCATAGTGACCCCCCCTCTCTTTATCCAAACCTCCTCCACCTCTTTTTGTCCTCAGCCCCTCCCCCCGGTTTGCCCCCTTGCATCTGACTGGCCAATGGCACCAGACGGGCTTGTCGGGCTTGGAATGAGTGAGAGAGGGCTTGGTGGGTAGACAGGAGTAGACAGGACCAGCAGCAGGGACGCTGACAGTTCACAGTCAAGGAAGCCTTCCATATTACACTCATTAACAGATAATTCATCTCTGATTGAATAAAACTACCTCTGCCTGTTCCTTCATCTCAATGGATCTATACAGCAGGTGTTGGTGCACTTGTGGAGGACAGTGTTTCTAAAGAGGACGACTCCAAACTAAGGTGGAGGAGGGAGAAACTCATTGAGTTTGTGGCTTAAACTGTCAACGCAGATATCTGACTGAAGTTGAGACAGAACCTGAAGGAATGCCAGCAGGAGGACAGAGGTTTACAGACATGGAGATGTTGGTGGGGATGGAGGACGAGCAGGTGGATGCTGGGAGGAGCAGGGCTGGGAGCTGTGTGGAGTTTTACAGCGTCAAAGTAAGTGCCTATATGTTTTCATGTATTTATCCTACAGTAAACTAACAGATGAGGAGGACACAGGTGACAAACCAAGGAAAAACCTGATGGAGGTGGCAATACTCTCATATATGGAGTAAGGACTCATTGAATGTTTCATAAGTTTGACATCTATGTGAACCATGATCTTCATAATCATCACATTTCACCTAAACCAGACACCTACTACAGATTCTGGATGATGTATTAGACCACGCTCTCCACCACATTCATAAAAAAAAAACCACATGAGAGAACATCACTTAGAGTTCACAGACACACTGCTGGTGTCGCCTTTAATTTACCACCTGCCTGAGGATAATCAGTGTTAGTGTTTGTTATCAAATCAAAGATGATGCCAGAATCAGTTATATAACATTTTTGGTGGGAACTTGTATATAATATAATTATAGTATTTGAGTATTTCACTGTTACTGCACATCTTTCACATACTTGTTGCATTTCTAAGCTGAAAACACAGCCCAACCAGTGAGGAAACAATAAAAATTAATGAATGCATTTGGTAGAAGTCAATGTTTTTCTAATCACAACCCCCATCTGTGGTGTAATTTATTGCAGGTGATGACTATAACAATAATTTATGAAACTCATAAATGATCACATTGAGGTTGATTTGTCAGATCAGTACAAAACTGTGCACAGGTGTTCATTTTGTTCATATTTTCAATGTGACATAAGGTTGTTGTAATGGAAAGTCACAAAACAATATGATTTTACTGAATTTTGAAAGCCATACTTGACAATAATGTATTGTATCCTGGCCTGTGTTATGTATATGTGCAGTGTGCTGTAGATTACAGGTTGCAAAACAAGTGGGAATGCTTTCGTAAGCTGTTTCATAATGTTGGGCTCTATGTGGTTTTTATTCTGATACAAATCTCCACAATTCAATAAAGTACAGATAAAGTCAGTGGCATTTAGATGGATAAGTTGAACCGTTATTACAACCACTTCTCTCCGCCTCAGCTAAAGCCAGCAGACCAAAAGGGATTTGTTTGTATTTGGAAAGAGCCGAGCAGTTCGGGGAGGGCTGTCAGATGCCCAAACAGCTGCATCTCAAACACATGTTTTTTCTCAGGTGTGCTATCAGTAAAGAACATCAAACTCCAGCAGCAGGTCAGCGCACGTAGACCAATACCTTTTAATGGTGTACGATTCATTTGCAGTTCAGGATTAGCCTCTTTCCAGGCTGGAGAAACTCCAAGATATTGTATTTTTTTGTCTTCAGGGGTGCACAAAGTACTGCAGACGACAGAAAAACTAGTGTATATTAGATCGTATCTTCTGGCAGCATATTTATGGAATTCAAATCCATAACGAAGTGTATCATTCATTTAAATCCAATTTTAAGAAGTTAGTAAAAACCCACAATATTAACAGTGATCTTCTCATCTTTAATCTTGAACAAGACTATCAATACCTATTACATATCTTGTATTTAATTGACTTGTGAATACATCGTCATTATTCATTCTTTACAATGTAAGTTGTTTTTAAGTATTATACATATTGTATTTTGGCCTAATATTTTTGAGACCTATCACCAGGAAAAAAAAAGGGACTGCAGTGGAAAATTAGGCTTTTAATGAGAGATGAGCTTTATTTATCACCTAAGGAAAAATTGGACCAATTCAGACAAATACAAATTTATTTGAGTGTCAATTAAAGTTCATTGTCCCTAAGTCAGAGAGCACAGACCTCCACTACTCCTCTTGTTGTGTCATATTACTAAACCACATATTTTCCTCCTTTTTGTCAGTTAATGCCTCTGGTTAATTTCACTGGCTGTTTCCACTGCAATAAAAGTAAAAAACAATTCCAACCTTGACACCTTTTAAGCTAATTTAGATACAGTATTTACCCCAAAGTTTTAGGAGTTTGGCTCTTGAACCAAGCCCTACCTACCCTTCATCCAGTATTCATAGAAACTGATGTAGTTTCACTGTGTAATCCTGCTGATAGGTAGACAGACAAGGAAATAGTCACATAAAGTACATTGAAAATGAAAAGGAAGGAGCGTCTCTATGCTGAGCCGGTTTAATTCTTATTAACTGACTGGTAGCTGTCCAAGTGTTTGATACTTCACTTGAAATAGCTGTTGAAATCATTCCTGACACACCAGAGGTGTTTGTGGTTTAGAGTCAACAGTGGATTATCAAAATAAAGTGTTACCTGATGTAGATGGTTTATTGCCAACCTTGCTGTTGCAGATGTTCAGCAGCTTTCTGACAAGGCCTGTTTATGATCAGTTCTGGCAGTGAGTAGCAGATGTATTTTACACAGAGTGAACCCGTCCAGCATTTTTATATCTAGAGATCTGCTTTTCCGACAGAGAAACACTGGCTATCATAATGTTATATATGACTGTGCTGTCTCCTTGATATATCATACACATGGAATACCGCCAAGGTGGATGGTTCACGTGCTTCCTAAGGGATTTAGGGATATAAATATTTATTACTTTAAAAAAATAATAAAAACCCAGACTGATCCGACTGGATGAGGTCGACTGACTCAGCTGGATGGTCCACCAGACTGTGGCTTCAGATTATTTGGCTGATTATTCTCTCAGTCACTCATTGGCTGCATTATAGTGAGTTCACTCACATGCAATAAAATATGGGATTACAGAGGTGTGAGTGTGAGTCAGTGTGTATAGTAGGAAGTCAGGTGGCATCATGTGAGGGGAGACCACCGATCAGACAGACTCACAGGAATGCTGTTTTTGTGTGGAGTGAGACTGTTGGACCTTTGTTCCAAATCCTGTCTGGACGGGCTGCTATTGCATATGACACTGTGTTAAAATTAGACAAACCTGTGAAAACCGCCAAATATTTATTGTACAGGTGCACAACGTACTACAAAATCATTATGAGACAAGTCCAATACACCGTAATGTACAATTAGATTAGATTAGTTTACATTAGATAGACTTTATTGATCCCACAACGGGGAAATTCACTGGTCAAGGCAGCAACAGATTAAAGTGTTTATATTTATTTTAATGTTTTTGCCATTAGACTATTTGTACAATCTTAAAAAATACAGTAAAAGATGCATAAAATTTATATTCAGGAAAATATACGGTGTTTAGACAAGTGATTGGTGAAGTGGTCCTGGTGCTGATTATTTTGCTGCAATGGCGCCTTTCAGTAGGTAGGATACATTAAGATGAAGTGAATATTCAGTTCTTGAAGTTGTGTTGAAAGTGGAAAAATTTAGCAAACATAAGGGTCTCCAAAATTACATAACAGCGAGCTATTAAAATTGGTCTCAGACGGACAACCAGATCTGACGCCATTGGTCCAGTACAACCTGCCTAATGTTAGGTCGGACTCTCCTCTGATGCTGAGAACAGTTCTGGCCTGATGCCTGGACCTCACCACACCTCTGAAGGTGGGCTCTGGTATCTGGCACCAAGACGTTAGCAGTAGATCCTTTAAGTTGGGACGTGGAGCTTCCATGGATGTGATCTGATCTGAATCCAACACCTCCCACAGATGCTGGATGGGGCTGAGATTGGGATGTCTATGTTTAATAAATACTAACCACCACAGACGGGGAACACCCAACAACATGTACAGCTTGATCATTTTGCTGCTTACAACACATTGATTTCAAATTCTGAATGTTCACTTACTGACTATTATATTACCTGTTGAAAAGTTCTATTATAATGAATTCATAAACTTCATCTGTCAGTTATCAGGATGTTATAACTCAACGGTGTAAGGATAGATTTTTGAAGGACTCAGTGACAGAAAAGATACTGATTATGTCATGAAACTCTTAGATCAGAAGTAAAGATGCATGGTGTAATATAATAATATAACTCTTCAACAACGTACGTAGAATTTCATGTGTGTGCATGATGTGTGTCCACAAAATGTCTGAAAAACAATGATACAGTAATGTTGGCACCACACTTGAGGATAACTTACCACTACTAGAGGATACGGGAGAATCTTCTCAAGAATCTAGAGAACACTGATGGGATATTGAGCAGAAATCTGCAATAACCAATGTGAGTGATCTGACTGAGAAGCTTCACCCACCAGATGTTTTGTGTGGAACAGTCACATATCTGTTCTGCCAACAGCATGAAAAGGACTTTAACTCTCCAGCTATGTGGACAGATTTGTGGAATTATGGCAACAGTATGAGTGGTTGTTTCATGTTTTTGACGTACTGCGCACACAACCAGATGATAGTCTGTCTCCATGTGTGTGTTGCTCTTAAATCACATTTGCTCACGGGGGTTTCTGTGAGATCCAGAGTTTCTGGAATCAGAGTTTGAAAGTATTACAATAACTGCCAACAGTGTGTTCCGGTGTCTTGACTGGGTTGTGTGGTGTGTGGTGTCTGATAATTAAAATGTTAAAATCTGTGGTTTTGTCAGTTGTGTGTACCAGGGGTAAGGAACTGTTTACCGGGAAGGCTTAAAAACTGACTCCAACTGTGATTTTTAACAAGACCGCAACATAGAGAAGTGAAAGGAAGATACTAGTTCTTAGTTCTACATGTGGAGGTGTGTATCTGTGGATGATCCTACTGACATGAGCTGTTTAAAGCATCACTTTACCTCCACTACATCATTCTGAAAATTGCTATTAAGTGTGAAAGTGGTCAAGACAGGGATGATTAGGGATTTAACCCATAGAGACCCAAGCAGCCTCCGAACAACCTAAACCATCTACTGATCTAAAATGTTTAATACCTGTTGATCCACTAATTCTATCAATACATGTAAATAATTGCTGTATAATGCAGTTTTTCATCTTTTCATGGTCATCAGATATGACCCATTTGGACGTTCAGAGGCTCCACAACGAATTTTCCTCTAGATGCAACCTTTCTTAAGTGATTTATCACCAATTATTATTATATTATCTTCTGTATTTTGGGTTTTTTTTCAGTGAAAATCATGTATTTTCCTATATTTAATTCACTAATCATGTAGATGTTCATAAAAGTTGATTATTATTACATCAGAAACAAATAAAACTGAAGAAAAAGTGACTTTTTCAGCAAAGATATCAATAACTGAATGTAAAAACAAGTGTCCATCTACTGTCATTGATCCAACTCCATGGCTTTTACCGGTGAATCAATATTATAGAAGATGACGGTGTTTCCACGGTAACTACGGAGACTCTGAACGTCCAAATGGGTCATATCTGATGACCATGAAAGGATGACAAACTCCATTTTACACCAGTTATTTAAATTTATTGATAGGTTTAGTGGTTCAGTAGTTATTAAACATTTTAGATCAGTAGATGATTTTGGTAGGTGGTGGATGTTTGGGTCTTTATGGGTTAAAACCTGAAGTGTTAACATATTTAGCATTACTATCAACATGTTTCATCACAGTTACACTATGTAATTTAATTTAGAGCTCAGAAAACATGTTGTAGCGTTTAGAGTCAAATTATCCAAGAACGTTCTGCACAGCTATTTAAAGCCCTACACATATACACATCGCCCCGTGCAAGACCCATACTCATACTACGGTCTTTTTCCCCTGATATAGTCATTTAATAGGGAGGTTAAAAAAGACAAAAAGTCAAAACATCCAGACATTGTGCAGTGGAAGCATGTAGAAGGATGTGACTCAGAGGTCAGTGTGTGTGTGTGGGTCTGTTTGTGTTCAATACACCCCACTGATTGACACCGTCAGCCTCGTGTCTGAACCTATATCAGTTATACAGCACACACACACACTGTAAATGCATTTAATCAGTCACATGAAAACAGTCACATTCCTTCATACACCGTGATTAACCCCCTGAACCCAGGCCTACACAGACACACACAGACTGGGCTGAATATATACACAGGCACCATATATGTCTAAATACATATACAGTGCATGTGTATGGGCTGATCTGTTATGACTCAGGGGCTGTAATGATATACCTTGAAACGATAACTTTAATGATACACTGGTCTTCATGGGTTTTGAGCTCTCACAGTAGACATGTGTGTGGATGAGTATTACTTATATTATGGGGACACAGATCTATTTATACAGTCATGTATGTATGGGGAATCGGCTCCATTTATGAGCTGTTTTGATGCCTTTAACCGTTTTCAAGTTTAACGTTAGATTAAGGTTTCTGGGAAATTAATCTAAGTGATAGAAGTGTAACTCTGTGTGTGGGTGAAGTTTTGCACTTTATCTCTGCTGTGTTTTTCGAAGGGGAATCCCACTGAAGTCTTCCGCAAAAGGCAAGATGACAAGATCAAGTTGTGTTATCAGAAAATGAAAACTTCAGATCTTGATGCACCAAAGTCTAGTTTCCAAAATGGGAAGAAGGAGAAAGGCGGGAATGCTATTTGATATTTGGGATTTTGTGTTTCTGCCGTCAGTGCCTCAGTTTGGACAGGATTGCAGTTAGATGTGAGTTGACACTTGACTCCCAAACAGCCCAAGAGGACTCAACTTTCCAGTCAGGGTTTGAGTCCTGACTTAACTTTCATTAAAGACACCTAACTTGGACTTTGACAGTGACTTGCGAATTTCCAAAAGACATGTCTGAGACTTGTTTTGACTAGATTTGGAGCGACCCATGTATTTCACACAGTGGATAATGGAGCTGCTCTTATTGGATCGCAAGCTATAGTAGTAAAATGCATAACAATGACATGATATGTGAATTCATTTTCCTAATTGAGGCTAAAACAGAAAGTCTTCTACAAATGTTTAATAAATGTTGTCCTTAACAAAGCCATGACAGATGTAGAGGAAAGGCCTCAGTCATATAGGACACAACATGTGAAATGCAGTAAATGACCAAAATTATGTAAAAGATGGAACAGAAGACTGACATAAAAAAGACAAAACTGCCGTAAAACACCCAAAAAGACAAAAACAACACAAACGACAAAAACAACACAAAAGATACACCAAAGTGAAAGTGATGGAAAAGAGGTAATTCATAATATCATTTTGTTAAAATAGATCCTGGGGAGACACAACATTAATCTTTGAGGAGTTGAAAAAAGTTCTCTCCTTCCAGTTTCAGTATATTTCTCAGTTTATTGAACGTTTCTTTAAAGGTTTAATGTATAAGATTGTGTGTGCTTGTGTATGCGTGACATTTGTGTTGGACTGTTTCTGTTCTTGGTTTGTTCTGGTTCTGGGAGCCAAGTTGTTTGTTGACATGAACTAACACTATTTCTTAGTTTATCACATCCTTGATAACAGTCTGTACACTGATTTCAGTATGAGTCAATATGATTCAGTATGATTTCAGTATGAAGAGGACACAGGATCGCTTTGCTGTAAAAAATAATATGCTTGTTCCAAAACAGCAGCAGCAAAGTCTAACCCTGTCTACAGTTAGTTTAGAAATGCAGATGGCTAATGTGAAGGAATGATCATCTCAAAGAGTAAAAGTAAAAAGCAGTCTCTTGTATTTCTACTGGCTAAATGAACCTCAGTGTTCCTGGTCTCAGACATTTCATTAAACAGACATCACCTTCTCTCCATCTCTGGTCTGTTTTGTCTTTTACATCTATGTGTTTGTCATATGTGACATGCACTGCTCTTCATACTAAGAGGTTTTCTGTTCTATATGTTGCATCTGTGCAGGCTGAAATCAGTCTAGATGTTAAGGAGCTGCACTAAGATGCAAAATAAAATAATTTACAATCCAATAAAAACAAAGTAACTAACAAGCCTGTATCAAAATGTAAAGATATCTGTAAGAATGTACGGAGAAAAGTACTCATACTACACTACACTCTACAAGGTGCAAAACGTGTGTTTATTTCATTCATTTGTTTTTAAAATCTTTTTCACCTTGGATATGTACGTCACATGGTGCCTCAAAGAACATTTCATTTGCAAAGAATTGGGGCTTAACTTGAGACTTGGTCCAGAGGATGTTGGTGTCTCAAACTTCACCCTTCTCTTTAGAGACCACTCATATAAAGACTTTATTACTTTTATGAAAATTTCAGTGGGTCAATGAAGTTACCATATTTGGTTCCTTGCCTATAAGTGGCAAAAAAAATAAAATAAATGAATAAAATCCAACAGCTATATATAAAAAATAGAAGAAAAGCACATGTAAGGTGAAAGGATCATGTATTTTAGAACATTAGAACATCAGTACTTACATTAGTACCATTACTTCATGGTACCTAACAAAGCAGGTACACTCACTGTTCATGCAGAGGTGGACCTTACAGGCCCTGTAGACCACATTGGACCTGAGATTGTTGACTCACTGTCCTCACTGAAATTGTTGCTGTCACTGTCTTGTAATGTGTGGGAATGACTGAAAATAGTCACTTGACTGATAAAGGGTTAAGTCTTGCTTGTTCCTTCTCTTTGAGGTTAAGGCGACCAGACGTGGATTCTCCTCATAGACTTAAACACTGAATCGGTGTGGAGTTCCCTCTGTGTGACTGGTGTAAAAGTCTCCATAATGATAAAAGACTAATCATCTAGTTCTATTCCCTTTAGGATCCATTTCAGAGCCAATAGCTGAGTTTCCTAATCACTTGTGGCTTGTTTTGCGACTTCCTCCTCACGGGTGGCCATCGTGCCCCGTTGAGGCCTCCTCACAAGTCATCATCCGAGCTTTGCCTCTCCAAAACGAGTGAGAGCGAGGGATTCAACGTCAGGCTGAATCACATCTCCTTGGCTTCAGACGGTGGTCGTGACACGGCAGGTTGTAAAGTCGGAGACGTCAGGGTGGCGGCAAGAGGTATTAGGCCGGCAGTAAGAGGGGGGGGATTATGTCCCAGTGACCCAGCGTTCCCAGGTTAGAGGGGCAGGAGGAGGAGGAGGAGGAGGAGGAGGAGGAGGAGGAGGAGGAGGAGGAGGCAGAGGAGGTGAA
>JAPQRQ010000015.1:11276993-11288108 GCA_037367365.1 Apogon talboti | reverse complement strand
ATGATATTGTGAATAAGAAAAATCACATCAGTCTGGTCTGAACACCAGACTTTATAACAATTTTCAGTACCCCCCAACCCCCCCCCCCTTCCCACCATGTGCATGTGCAACCACATTGTAAATATGTACATAATATTTAATTCTAAATTTATATAAGTATTTACAGAAACACCAGTTTTCTTTGTTTTCCTCTTTATATTTCATTTTTACCTCGTTTGTTGTTTTGCTACCTGTCGTTTCTCTTCACTTGTTTGTCGTATGTTGCTGTTAACTGTGAAATTTCCCTAAAGTGGGATAAATAAAGTCACATCTTATCTTATCTTGTCTGATCTGATCTGGGTCACTTCCACATGTGGTCCTGAGTCACACATAGATCTGATGTTTTTTAATGTGACCTCAATTCATGCAACCTTTAAGTCACTCTAGATTGACATAATATCGCTCAGTTGCTAAAAGTATTGGTTCAAATGAGCTGAACCTTAAACACATACAGAACTAAATGCAACGTACACAGCAGTAAAATGAAACCAAAGGCATTATGGTAAAACTTTGGCTTCTGTATATTCAAAACAGTACAGTACTTTCACTGTCCATATCAATAATTTGACTAACAGACATATTCTCAACACCTCATACACCGTTGCTTTTGTGCATGTGGCGTAGTTTAGAACCATTTTACACTAGAATCTAACAGTGGCCACATTTCAACAAGTAATATGAACAGACAAAGCAGATCTGAACAGTAAATATGAACTGAGTACTTACGTTGGCAGCATCTATGTGACTCAGAGAAAACAAGTCACATGTTTTCAATTCTGATTTATGCCACTTCCATATGCACTCCTAGATTATATCAGATAAGGTGTTTCTGCCATATGACTCTGTCTGGACATCCTTTTAGAATTCATGTGTCTCTGACATTTGACAAGTCAACTGATAGAAGTCAGTGTGTAAATAAAAATGTATATTGTTTTATTTATTCATTTATTTATTTATTGATTTATTTAATTTTCTTTTCTTTATTTTACCTTGGAGTGGAAGGTGCAGTACATAGATTAGGTGTATTACAAATTGTGATTGTGCCGACTCTAACCTTGAGCATGTGTTTTGTTTATTATATGTGTGTGAATGTGTATGTAACAATGTGTAGCACTGTTGTTCTAGACAAATTTCCCATATGGGACAATAAAGTTTATCCTGGTCCTGGAAGACAGAGCTAAGACAACCAAGCTTAGCAGTAACATGCCCTTCTCACCAATATATTTTGGGGTGACAAGGTCAAAGTTCAAACTCACAGAATCTAATTAGTTGAACCCCCTATCAGTCTACTCTGCAGACATAACACCCCTGGAGTGATTCAGACTGGCATGCTCATTTAAATGTTCTTGTGCATTTCTATTTATATTGATATATACAGTTTATATTGTGTGTCATGTTTTACAAATTAGAATTCTATCTGATAATAATAATCTCATATAAAGAGAAAATGTGTTATATTTCCTAAACAAGTAAGTACTTGTGTATATCTATATTATAAAAGGGAAGTGGACTCTGTGTGTGTGTGTGTGTGTGTGTGTGTGTGTGTGTGTGTGTGTGTGTCTCGGGCATCACACTAATCCAGAAAGCGCTGACTGCTGCAGTTTGGCATACTTGTGTGTTTTTGGTCATGGAAGAGACTAGTGAAAACGGCAAGTTGATAGGACCAATATTTTGGGA
Source organism: Apogon talboti (assembly GCA_037367365.1). Lineage (NCBI taxonomy): Eukaryota > Metazoa > Chordata > Actinopteri > Kurtiformes > Apogonidae > Apogon > Apogon talboti. The sequence continues at coordinate 11,286,392 of JAPQRQ010000015.1, read as the reverse complement.
GTTATTAGCAATTTTGGAATACAAAATGCCCAGCATCCTAGAATAAGTGGGTAACCTAGCAACAGATAAACAATAGGGCCACGTTGCCATAATGTCAAATTTCATGTGCAGAAACAGACATGCACTGATAGGTTAATTGGTTAATCTAAAATGGCCCATAGGTGTGAATGTTAGAGTGTTGTTTGTCTCTGTGTCAGGCGATGAACTGGCGACTGGTCCAGGGTGGACCCCGCCTTTGCCCTTAAGTAGCTGGGATAGGCTGCAGTGACCCCCGTGACCCTAGTGAGGATGAAGTGGGTTCAGAAGATGAATGAATGAATGAAGCAGACATGGCAGCTGAGAGGTTATTCAACTGAAAATGCCAGTGGAATTTACCAAGAAAGTAAAGGGGTTGTGGTGGGCCGGTCTGGACCAAAAAGTCCTGGGTCGAATTTTAGTCCCAGTCCAGCCCTGTCTATAACTAGAGGTGAAACCATATGAAAAGAAAGATTCTGCCCATATATGAAAGGTGCATATTTTTTCCATTTGCATCCCTTTCCCTTTCAGATGGTTTTAATAACTTGCATGTAGCAGTAAGATCAGCAGTATGATCCCACCTTTCTTTACCAACCCTCAACATGGTCTGAAAAGAATCTGGAAGAAATACCAAAATATTACCACAGCATTTGTAAAAAAAAAAAAAAATTAAAATAAGTCTGTAAATATCACGGTCTCATTTCCTGGAGTCTTCATGTCCAGCTACACCCAACATGAGGAGCTCTTTTGTCTCTTCTGTCAGATGGTGATATTTGCAGATGTAGAACCAATCAGTGTTGAGGACTTGAGGATCAGGCAGAAACACAACGTATACAAACAGGCGTGCAGTTGTTGACGCAGTGAGACGGTGGTGTGTCGTGGGCATCCAGCCAATAATCCGGTTATCTACAGCTGGCTCTCGGCCGCCGCTGCACGTTTTTTCGCCGCTTTGTTTTGACAGGGCACATGACTGACTGTGGAGTGAAAACCATTTACAGCCCTCGTGGCTCCACAGCGGTCCTACGGCTCTTTTAAAAATAGCAACAGGCGTTCCCTGGAAGCAGAAGAGGGAAAGTGCTGGGTGTGTGTTTCTATGTGCGTTTGACACATTTTTGTGATTGTGTGTAAGTTAGCATGTGATTACCCAGTTTGCGTCAGAATGTGTATCTGTGTGTTCAAAGATTGTGTGTGAGTGTGTGTGTGTATGTCTGTGTGTCTGTGTGTGTGTGTGTGTTACTAAATGAGGGGGAGGTTAATTGTGGAAAAATGGAAAAAAAAAAAAAAGTTCAACATTGCAATTCTGGGCCAGATCCTGGTTTATTTCTGGCGCTGTATAGCCAAGACGTGTCATCTACTCTCATTAAGACTCAGTCAGACGCACACACATACGCACACCCAACGCTCGCCTGCCTTTTAATAAAATCCAGACCATGCCTGCCCAGTTTTCTTCGGTTAGTGAGACCACAGTGAGATGGGATCCCTTCAAATTACAAGTTTACGGTGCTTTCTCTCTTCCTGTTCTGTACGAGCTGCCTCCATCTCCACTGCTCCACAGAGAACTGGAACTCAAATACTTAAGTACATATTTGCGGTACTTGTACTTTACTTATATTTCCATTTCCTGCAGCTTTATACATACAAGTACATTTTACTTCACTGCATTTGTCTGACAGCTTCAGTTTCGTTCCAGATTTCACTTTTTCTTGTACTTCCTGTCCAGTAACAACCCCGTATCTCCAAATGTGTTGATTTCACTGTTCTGCAATTTTTTGGAAATTATAATGTGCTAAATGTTGCATATTTTAATAAGATTAATTGAAAAACAAATGACAAAAGTGCTGGTTTGCTGATGTTTTCAATGTATATAAAGTGTTATTCCACATATATATTGGTTTATGTACATTTATACAGTAGATGTATAAATCTTCCACTAGGTAGAACCTGTAAAGTCAATGTATTGTAATGTACAGACAGTGTTTTGAAGTAGATCTGTAGCTCTGAGACAAATATTCCTTTGGAGTTAAACCCATTCTCTCCTTAATTCTCGAATTTCACATTTTGACCCAAGACTGTACCTTGGAAACTTCAGCCAACCAACATTTTTGACTTGATTTTTCTTTATCAGTGACTCACATGTGGAAAAATTTCACCACTTTTATTCTGGAAGCGTTTTACTTGTAGACCAGTGTTTTCAATGTTTCCGATAAATCGAAGGTTGAAATGTTTCCTGTAAGTATTGTGTTTCAGATTTTATTCCTTCTTAAGCAAAATAAACTCTTTAGAACTGGATTGGCTGGACACATAACACTTTCACAAAGCTGAAAAAACAACACTTGGTTGTCACAGGACAGTAACATGTACTCCTGAGACCCAGGAAAGGAAAAAGCTTGGACTTTTTGAAATTAAATAACAGACTTGATTGGAAACAGCATAATGCAGCAGTTTATTTTTTTATGGAATGTCCTTTACAGTGGACTGCAATATTATTATTATTATTTTTACGTAAAGCTGTGAAACTGTTGTCCCCTACAGAGGACAAAAATGCATTGCTGGGCCCCAGGAGGATGGTGATTATGACACATTGATTGATTGATTGATTGACTGACTGATTGATGTAGATCAGGGATGTCAAACCCATTTTAGTTCAGGGGACACATTCAGCCCAATCCAATTTCAAACCAAAAGCCAAACCACTAAAATAACAGCATAATAACCTATAAACAATGACAACTCCAAGTTTTTCCTCCTTTGTTTCAGAGCAATAAAAAACATTCAATTATGAAAATATTTACATTTACAAACTATCCTTTCACAAAAAAGATGTGAATAACCAGAAAAACTGAAAGTTCTTTAGGAAAAATAAGTGCAATTTGAATTATGTTATGCCTCAAATTATCATTTGTACATGTGCGTTACACACAATGTTACAGAAACATTTGGTAACAGGCATAATATTGTTGAAATTTAGAAGTTCAGAATTTGGAATTAAAATAAGAATAATTTCTACAATATTATGTGTCGACTTACAAATCACATTTACAAACACACAAAACATTTAGTAACAGCCAGACTACTGTTAATTTTAGGGTGTTCATATTTTATTGTTAAATATATTATGCTATTATTTTACTTTAGAATATCTTCAGTGTCATTTCTGCACTTTGTAAATTCATCCCACGGGCCTGATTGGAACATTTGGAACCATTTGTCATCATTTATTGCATCTTAACAAAGTAATTCATCATAAATATAACAGTTTCGACTATCTATCATTCTTTCATAACATTATCTTTAAATGAACACAGACTGAAACATAACAATAGATAAATATCTACACCTGCTATTAGTGGAAAGAAATTTTATATATCAGCAAATATTAGCCAATACTATTGTCTGACCGGCATATCAGTACGATCCTGGTCATAAAGTGTTTCTTCTTCTTTCTTTTCTTGTCATTCATTTACTTAATGTAGGGAATTGTATTGCATTAAAAACAAATTAATGAGCCTTTTCTCAAAATGTACGTAGAAAAAAGTACAGATTTAAGTCAAGTAACCTCCCCCTCATATCACGTCATGTGCAACTAAATTGTACATATGTAAATAATATGTATTTATATACAGTACAAGTAATATAGACAGCAGAGTTTCTCTTTATATTTCATGTTTCACTCTTGTATGTTTCTGTCTGTCTTTTCTGTACTTAGTTTTTTGTATTTTTGCTTATTTGATCTGATCTGATCTTATCTTATCTTATCTTATCAAGAGCAAATACTTTAAAACATTTACTGTAAGAGAATGTATTATTTCCAAGTCCAGACACTGACTACCTCTCCTTCCAACAGTCAGCTGAATTCACCACTAATGATCGTGACCTCCGGTGGAATGTGGGCTTTGACCTCTTGCCCTTTGACCTCTGCTATGGCGATAAGAGCCTGCTGGTAGTGATAGCAGCTCGCCCACAGCGCCCTGCCGACACTATGGATGTGAGCGCTGACAGACACACAAACACTGGCAGATGTATTTTATAATCAGACACACACACTCTCTTTAGCGCACAAACACACACACCATTAGTGATAATGGTCTGAGGCTGAAGTGTACATAGACGTACTCATCTCTGTCCTCTAACCTCTGATTAGGTTTTCTGTCTCGGCTGCCTGAATCAATCTCCATCCCTCTGTCTACCTCCTCCTTTCTCCCTGCTGTGCTTTTAAACACATTATTGACACAACTAATCAATATCAATGAACACACTCAAATAACTACACACTTTTGCGTTCTGATTGCAATCATCGATTACTCCAACAGCAGACGAGTAATGTACGTCCAGTGCATGAGGGCTTTTGCAGTTCTGTTGTTTTACCTCTCATATATAAGACACATTGAGCCAGAAACAACAAAACAGCTATAAGGAAATCAATTAAGTTCAGTGGTTCATGGAATACAAGCTTTTAATACATTTGAGTATTACCAAGTGAATGTGTGTTTTTTTAAACAAAAAGAAGTGGAGAAGAAGAACAAATTTTCCAAAAGCTCTTGGATTTTCTGAAAAATGCACTGTTTTCTGAGCTCAGCAGGTGAGTTTTTAGAGATACACGGTTGTCACAAGACAGTGACACTACCAACATATGATTATTTATAGACAGTGTTGGGAGTAACATGTTACAAAAGTAATGCATTACAGTAATGGATTACTTTTTTCTGTGACGCAGTAGTGTAAGGCATTACTAATCAGTTTTCACTAATATTTTACTCGGTACATGTTCTACAAGGCTTGCATTACAACACACTTTTCACCCATAATTTAATTGCTCAAATGAAAAAAAAAACAAAAAAAAAACAAGGGAATCAAAAATGCGTAAAGTGTAAAGTTCTATTTCCTGCTAGCGTACAGCCAATGGGTGAAGATGACAGAAGACAGTCCATTGTCCACATGGACGTATGCTCATTACTAACCCTAACCCTGCTTTACAGAAGCTAGTTAACATGATCCCTGACAAGGTAAGCTAACGTTTCTCGGACTAGTTAGAATTCTTTATCAATTACGGATTTGCAACTTCTTGGTGTTATGTTGAAAATAAGTTTGTACACATTGACGTGTGTGTTAAATAAAATTACTCGAGCAATCAATAACTACAAGAACTAAATGGATTTATAGTCAATTTAGGGCAGAAAGTAGTGGTGACAACCTCCACAATCCAAAGGCAAAACACAATAACTGACATTTAAGGTAATAGTTTAATTAAGTTTCAGTCAATTGAAGCTGTCGTACAAACTTCAGACCACTGTGACTGTGAAGAGGTGGCTTTGTCGAGCTGTCAGATGTGGTGCTGCCGGGTCTGGGGAGGTCACGGGTTTACGGCCCCCTCATAGGGTTTCACTGATCGACCGGATATGAACATAAGTCAAATAGTTTTCTGTTCTTGTTGACTTTATTACCTCGGCTGTGCTCATAGCAGGAGGTCAAGGTTGATTGATTGGAAAAATGTGAATGAATGGCAAGTTTTTTGTGTTTCTTGTTTAGTTTTTTTTACATAAATACCCGTAGGATCAATAATGAGTGGTCACAACTTTTACTTTGCTTTTGTCTGTATTTAAGCTGTAACAGTAAAAATAAATGTTACTGATATTACCCACCATCATATTATATCATATTAAAGTATGGTTTTTTTTAATGGGAAAATCCACATAATGCTACCAGTTTGATGAATTTAATAACTGTAAAAATTATATCAAATAATCATGCAAGCAATTTAACATCTGTTGACACATAGTTATGGAGTTAATTATATAAGCTGCAGAGAAATAGAAGTATCAGCTTCCAAAAACTCTATAAACATTTAGGGACCATCTAAGCTGGCTCTCTAAATGCACACTGACTGCTTATTTGAGGTAATGTTTCAGGAAAAATATCATAATTTACATCCATAGAGAGTGGATATGATTGCAGTGGCTTAGACTAATTTGATTTTAATGCACAAAGCCATTATATTAATCCTACCACCCTCAGATTGACCTTTGTTTAGAGGATCAGTTGGTATGTTATAGACGGCACACAAGAGCTTAATGGAATTTAAGGTTTCCACAAAACCAGTGTGAGGCAGCGTGTGTGTTACAGACACAGACTTCACATTGATGCTTTTATAGTCTTTGATAGTGGCTGTGTAGCATCTGGAACATCAGCTGGATCTGGATGGAATGGGGCTGGTATTGTATGCTCTCACTGTGACTAAAAGCTCCCATTTCAAAAGTCATATGAGTTTATCAGCAGCTGTTCTACGTAACGTGGATCTACGTAGTAAACTTGGGTACGATGCGTGCAATGATAACAATAACTGAAGCTCTGGAAAATGTTAAAGAACAAGGACAAAACCTGATCAGAAGAGCTGAAATGATCAGTCATTAATTAATTGACTTGAATCAATTAAAAAAAAATTATTAATATTTTCCTGGAAATTTGTTTCCTTAATTGTTCTTTTGTTTCCTTAAATATTGGTTCCGCTGTTGTGTTTCACACGGGCGCTTATTGTGACACATGACGCAACGATCAACACAAACATGGAGCGTGGCTCAGGAGAGATGAGGAGAAAATGTCTATATGCTCACTTTTCTACCATAGAACCATCATGTACTTCTTTGAACTTTTAAGCTTTCACACAAACAGTAAAAATATTTGGCTTTCCTTTTTTAAGTTGTATGTTAGTTCTTAAGTTGGATCCAAATTTGTTGAAGACTGAGTCAAGTGTCTGATCTGGCTGAAAGGTGTATGTTGTTTCAAACACTGTCCTCTATGTAGTTTTGTCCTTTTTGTGCTTCACAACTACAGCTGTAGTAGTGATGTTGCATTCATCAGTTTAGGCTAATATAAGATTTTATTTATGATTTTTTTTTTATATATAATGGAAGAACATACATTTACTCAAGCTAACATTCATCTTTATTTAATGTGAGTAGTTCTACTTCATTTATCTATATATTATTTCTATTTTAGAGTCACATGTACTGATACGTCCACAGGGGATTTGCAGTTATACATCCTGCTCGTGTACATTTCCAAAACAGGACCAATACATTAGTTTTAATATGTTTGAGGGAAATGATCTATTAATTTTTTTTGCATTAATTTCCAAATCACAAGTGATCACTGAATTACACTAGTCCTGTGTGAACAGAGCTAAAGACAAACATCTTCATATTGTGGTATCTTTTGCAGGAATTTAGTCCATTTAATACCACAGCCCACGTGTCCATGAGAAAACGTTGCAGCATAACATGTATTTTGCAAAAGCATATTGACGGTGTCCAGTCGATCCAACATGTGATTATTTTAAAGAGGTAGTACTGTTTTCAGTCCAGTACTGACACAGTGTCTGGCTACGTGAGGCCATTACACAAATATCTGTACTTCTACTTGAGTGAAGAATGTGAACTTGTGTGTACTTGTGCGTTTACTTTTACCACCTTTAGAGACACGGTTGACATTAAAGAGTCATTATTAAAGGTCTGTGTCCCACTCTGAAGCCTGCTATCTTCAAGCTGTTAAGCACTGGTGCATTTGTGGAGGTCCAACATGACTGATTTCTGACAGAGGACGACCTTTGTCTGGAGATGGAGTTGATGTTCTGAGGGGTCACAAGGGGTCAGTGAAGTTCAGGATGGTTAGCATGTAGTTTAAGAATAAGGTGAATGTAAAAGTTCAATGCAAATCAAAGAAGGTCCAAGTCTTATATGCCTGTTGAAATCTTTTGTTATTGGGAACTTTAGAACATTAAGAACACAGAACACTCTCCATTTATATCAGGTGAAGATGAACAGTTTTGGAATAAATTAGTAAATATGGAGAATATGGCTTTTGTCTCAACAGAGAAGCATGTATTTTACAAAACTACACATATTTCCGAGACATGACCCTTGATCTCTGATGTAGAAGTCAGACATACTACACCCATCAGTAACCCCCTACTCTTACTATTTGGCCCTAAAAGCCAAATGAATGCTGCAGAACTGCCCCGTGTGAACATGTTTTGCAAATATACAATTATGCAACCATTATGAAAGGCACTTTTTGACAGTTCTGTGGTCAAATGGACACTCAGAGGTCACAGGTTTGAACTCTTTTGCAGGAATTTGTTTGCTAATGCACTTTCAAGCAAGTTACTACATCTCTAGTCGAAGGATTTTAAAGCTTACCATTCAGTGGCAGCAGGAAAAACCATGAAATACCTGAAAAAAACAGGTTTACTTGACCGGTAGAGTAGCATAAATGTCTGTCTATCTCAGCCATTTGCATAGGTTGAATATTTTACTCACATATTATTTACACCCTTGAGACACATAGAGGTGGACCAGAGTAGTATAGTGGCTTTTATCTGTGGAATGCAGTGGGACAGGACAAGGCATCAGCTGTTCCCTACTTAACATACATAGCAACATAATGAATGTCTTAATTTTATAGAATCACAAACTGTAATGGAGCTTTTTCGTCATTGATGAGACGTGACTGTGTGTCCTTTAAAATCTCCAGTATTATCTCATTCACTGGTATTCGATGGGTCTTATGCTGAAAAAGGACCAGTAGCTGACACCGTCTTGACCCCAGACTAATACCAAAACAGCCCCGAGGAAATGACTTAACCTGTCCCGCTGCATCCTTTTGTCATAGGAACAGCACGTACACTGATATCAGCCACATGTACATACACACACACACACTTGCACAAGAAAAAGCAGGATGACACATGAGAGGCAGAAGAGAATCACATAGACTCAGGTATTATTGACTTTATCACATACGTCAAGCAGCATGACGCCGAAAACGGTCCCAAAAAGGTCAGTTCATAACAATACATATGACATTCCAGCAGGTTTTCTCTACACACGTGACAAATAAAATGTCCTTACTCTTATTTTTAATTATTTTCCCCTTTTTTTTGAGCTGCAAGTAATTCTTTTATAAAATGTTAGAATATAGTGGAAAATGTTGATCAGTGTTTCCCAAAGCCCGACATGACTGTGTCAAATGTCTTGTTTTGTCCACAACCCAAATATAATCAGTTTACCTTCATAGAGACTTAAAGAAAATAGAAATTTTCTTTTCACCATCAGCAAATGTGGACCATCTTTTAGGAACCAACTCCTCATTTTGTAAAAACTACTCCATTCTGCGTGAGTCATTCCATACCTTCATGTAAAATACCTGCATTTGAGCTTTTTAATAAAAGCATTGCATGATGATCAAATGATGAAATGATGAGAATTATTGTCCTAAAGGTTTGTTTGTACAAAACATAAAGTATAATACTAGCAACTGCAAGCAGTTATGACGGGCCCTCGCACACCTACGCAACTCGGGGTGGGTCAATCCATTTAAATGAAAGAGGCA
>JAPQRQ010000015.1:11253582-11268337 GCA_037367365.1 Apogon talboti | reverse complement strand
ATAATAATAATAATAAACATTACAATTACAATAGGGCCTTCGCGGCCATTGCATGGCCACTGCTCGGGCCCTAATGAAGTGGTAGACATGGCTGCATGGCCTTATCATGTTCTGTTGCACATAAAACACACTACCTTGGTTTGTTAAACAGCCTGAACAACAACAATGAAGCACAAACTCACACATCAGTGTGTGTCAGTAGCACCCCTGACTCCGCAGGGACACTGCACTAATCAGATTAGAGGGGTTAGAGGGTCTGGAAAGAGGAGGAGGGGTCTGTTCCGTGTGTGTATGTGTGTGTGTGTGTGTGTGTGTGTGTGTGTGTGTGTGTGTGTGTGTGTGTGTGTGCGTGTCTGTGTGTGGGTGTGCGCCCAAACAGGAGAGCAGATGTAACAAGCCAACAGGAAGGCTCAGACCGTCTGTTTCTCTGATTTCTGTCTCTTCAGTATCTTCTGTCTGACTGACTGATGGCTAGTTCTGATTGGAGGAGTTTAAAACAACACCCGAAGTTTCAGAAAAACAAGACTGGCAGCAAAAGAAACATTGACGGTTCACCAACCTCATATGCTTTTAGTCATGGAGATAATTCTGATTTTATTCACTGAGGTTTTTAGATTTATGTCATTTAAAAGTTTAAAGATTTGTGCTGGGTTTTTTTTTTTTTTTTTTTTTTTACATAAGGTGACTTTGTTGCCTCCGTCCATGAAAACAACCTACACATTAACCTCTAAGTGGAGAACTCAGGCTGTATTTTTCCCCTAAACCTTTGTGCTCATTCTCATTCTTCTGTCTGTGTCTTCAGTTCCTCTATTACTGCAGCAATGAGCAACATCAACAAGAACAACACAGCAAACACATGTGACTCGTAGATTTTGTACCTTTTTAATTAGGCAAATTTTACAGTAATGGACAAAATACATGTGGACGTAGCCTCACCTTGTAAAATCACTTACATTTTAACACATCACAAATATTTTTAACATTTTTATAACATTGGTAAACAGGCATCCGGCTCCTGATACAACACACTCTAGTCCAATGTGTAAATGTCATATATGGAAACATATGTTTGACTCTTCAACAACAGGTGAAGAGCATTTAATCTGTAGTGATTTCAGAATATGTTAAAACTTTGTATTATTTTTACCATTATTCCACCGTTGAGTTGTTTGAATGTAATGTTTTTGAGGATTACTTTGCATTTTTGGGGATTTGGTTGAGGCTCTTCTTCTTCCTTGTCAGTGTATGACCTCCAGTACGTCTAGGTCACCATACTCCCACTTCTATGGACGGAGGCAGCAGGAAAGACATATTTTAACAATTTAAAAAAATATGTATAAGTTTAAATCTGTGCCATATTTATGAGATTATACAACAGAGAACATCACTCTCTTCAACACCGTCCTACTCTTTTTATAAAAAACAGATATTTTATCTCACAGAGCTCAAGAATGGCTGGTTTACCGCTGCCTTGATGGGTTAGTTTGTCTGTGTTATTCTTTGACTTTGGTGTTTTACCATGTTAATTCAGATGTAAACAACCAAGGCAGTGGTAGACCAGAAACCCCAGTGTTTTGTGATGTGAAATTACTGTTTTTGTCAAAGGTGTTTGGTCACAAGCTAAATCAGACAAAGCATTCCTAATATACTGTATATCACATTTATCTGCTGATATTATTTATAGGTGGATAAAGTACATTTATGCTGCTGCTCCTGTATGTTGTAGTCCATTGTCTAACTTCCATGCCTGCTTTTCTAAATCATAATCTAATCTTCTAAACCACAGGTGTCAGACATACGAGATGAATTTGTGAAATGCAAAAATGACACTGAAGATATTAACAATCCAGGATGTACAGGCCGATATGATCTAAAGTGGATCAGACAGTAAAATACTATCATAATTACCTATAAACAATGACAACTCCAATGTTTTCTTTTTATTTTAGTGTAAAAAAAACTTAAAGTACATGAAAATGTTGACATTTATAAACTGTCCTTTCACAAAGAATGTGAATAACCTGAACAAATATGAACAACCTGACATGTCTTAAAAAAAATTAGCATTTTTTAACAATATTCTGCCTGTAATTAAATGTTTTGTGTGTTTGTAGATCCACTGTGTGTGAATGTGTAAATGATAAACTGAGACATAATATTGTTAAAATTGCTTTTATTTTTATTAAGAGATCTCAGTTTGTTCATGTTATTCACATTTTTAAAGGATAGTTTGTAGATGTAAACATTTTCATATAGTAATTTTATTTTTTCACTGTAATTATTTTGTCGTCCACTTCAGATCATATGGGGCTGAATGTGGCCCCTGAACTAAAATGAGTTTAACACCTCTGATCTAAACCATCTACTGCAGGTAATGTGGTAATATTTAGATGTGCTCCTCAAACAATCCTACTTAAAAAAATAAGACACCTGGGCACATACAGCCTCTGCTGAGGCTGCTGCCCCCGCGACCCGGACCCGGATAAGCAGGAGAAGACGGTACGGTACGGTATGGCACATACAGGTACCAGATAGATGAGGATGGATGATCTACACTCCCAGTTAACCAGAGGCTGTAATTGACAACAACTTCAACTAAAAACAACAACTAAAATCAACTAAATAAGAAGGAACGTAAACTTAGCTGTGTTGGCTAAACACAAGTCGACCAAAACGCCAGTGTATCCTGTGGGCTCGTAGGGCATTATGTTGTTTAAAGTGGCCTTAACGTGATGAAAACCCTGCTGTTTTATACTCTAAAGGGTTGAAATAATCCCTGAAAACATCATAGCACTCTCCTCAGGTCTGGTGGAAGCAGTGGTCAGCTAAGCCACAGTTTCCATCTCCAACACAGTATTGTTTAGATGTCTTTTGTCTCTGTTCTCCACCTGAGTCACTCCCTCTGACCGCAGGCTTTGTCTCCGTCCGTCTGTCTGCTCCGCTCGTCTCCACAGTCTGATCCGCCTCGGCCTCCGCGCGCCACAATGTTTATGCAAAGCCAAAGAGACAGAGACACGCTGACTGTGGCACAGGCTGATGCTGAAATTTCCGCCTTCTTCTCCTCTGTAACTAACTCTAATGTTTGTTTCAGAGGCCTTAAAGGCTGGATCCTTAAATCCCAGAGGAGTAAACAGATGATGGACTCACCATGTGAAGACGAAAACATGTGTATTGCTCTTAAATTTATTGACAGGGCTCCTTGTTAATGTAACAGAACACTATAAACAGTAAGAAAAATTTGGGTCACTTTGGAAAGTCATTAACGTTAGTGGACTTGATGAGTCAGTACAACTTTAATGTCATTTACCATTAATAAAAGATTTATAAATGACTTATGACGTTATTGATTAGAATTTAATATACTTGTATAAGACCTTAATTTCAAAGAAGTTATATCAGTTTTGTTACCATTTTGCAAGTTCAAGTTTACAGCTGTTTTGTTAAATGTCAGCATTTCTGTTCCCTTTAGATGCAAGAACTCTCACCTCTACATTCATTTTTATTTATTGTCTTGAATGACAAAAGCTGTAGTAATTATTGAACCCTCAAGCACTTAAAACATGCTATGAATTTCAAATTTCCTCTTGCAGGACTAATAAAGGAATATCTTATCTTATCTTATCTTATCTTATCTTATCTTATCTTATCTTATCTTATCTTATCTTATCTTATCTTATCTTACCTTCCAGATTATGTGAACTGTGGGTATTCCCTTGTGCAGGAAAAACAGCGGTGGAGCGTTGTCCCGGTGTCCTCTGGCACCTTTGTGGCTCTTTCTGACTCAACCCTATGTTCCCCAGTCCAACATACATGTTAGGAATGTAGTTCCATATGTAGGGACGAAGGCCTACAAACCGTAATTGCAGGCGGTAGTGTTTCACAAGTTTCCCCAAGGGTTATGGTTAACCATACATACATAGGTACTGGAGAACACAGATACACACCCAATTTGTCTAAGTTTCAGTCATTTTTAATTAAAACACACAATTGCTACAGATGAACGGGGATGTGACACGTCTGGACACATGTTAATGCAGAGACACGAGTTTTGAATACGTTCTCTGTGTGTTCACACCTGGCATTAGAGCTGTTGACATGTGTTATTTTAGATCCAGCAGAATGCAGCCATTCTTTAAAGTGTAAATCCCAACATTAGCAGAGCATTAGTGTCTTCCAGTGTCATAAGAAAACCTGAGAATCCAGCTTTCCTCATGGTGGTTAAATATTAAAATAAAATAAAATAAAATAAATATATAAATTACATTTTTAATATTAAAATCTGGCTGATGGAGACAAAGGAGGTTCAGAATTCAATGAGATGTTTTTTCTAATGTGTTCAAGTATATGTTTTAACTCAGAGATCATTAGTTTTGGTTGATGAGATTATCTTACTAGAATGTTCTGTTCAAAATGTGTGCAAAAATACAGATGAGCTGCAAAAACGTCAAACACAACGGGTTTATGTTCAGTCTGAGGCTCTAGACCAGACTGAAACGTCAGTCTAGTGTTAAGCAAATGTTGTTCTTATTTCTCACCTAGATGTCACTTTTTCCAGAATTTCTGCAGCCATTCCACAAAAATTCGTCACCCTTTGAGCTTTTAGGGTAAAAAAAAAAGGAACAGTGTTTTTTAAGATATTTTTGGCAGGCAACGTGGAAGTCTGGCTTCTTAAAGTAGCAGCGGCGACAGCGGTGGAGGTGACCATAGTGAGGAGGTGGTTTCTGTTTTCGGCCACAGCAGCTCCTCCTCTGCCTCAAGTATCTCTGTCATCCGTCACATAGCTACAGGCTGTGATTTATGAATCAAGTCAGAGGAGGGAGGTTTTTGGAAGTTTTATTCAAGGATAAAAAAAATCACAGACACAACCTGTTAACAGCATGTTTAGTTATTTGATGGAATTGTTAAATCAGCATGTCACATGTGTGTGAAGTTTAAGTTGTACTGTGTTACAGCAGTTCCAGGTTGGTTTTTGATCTTGGCTGACTGCATCTATGATTGATAATGTTGCAGAAGAGAAGCATTGTGGGATTTTTGAAGAAAACTGATATTATTCTTTTACATAGAAATTAGTTGTCATGGATATTGACAAGCTTAAAGAAGGAGACACAAAAAGCCTTAATGGTGAACAGAAATAAATGGATTTTGCATTATATATGATCTTCATTGGTTTTGTAGATCATATTTGATGCCATATTTTTGTCATCTTATCTTTTCAGATTTTTTTAAATGAAGGCTTTCCTTAAAGAACATGAAAAAGCAAAACACTGTGATTAAAAAATAACTAAACTAAAGCTAGTGAAGTCCCCAAACTGTTACTACTTTTGTACTTGTAAACTAAAAAACTAAAACTAAACTAAAAAAACCAAAAAAAAAGCCAAGAGACTGAATGAAAACAATACCCTGAAGTCCATTCCAGTGCCTCCACAGTTCTTGCTGCTTTCATCTTATTATGGCCACAGTTGTGTGATGATAATGATAATGAACTTTGAGCTGTGGTCACTGAAATAGTTTCAGTTCACCCTTTCATTGGAGTGACCATTTGTGCCAAATCTGAGGACATTCTGTAACACTTTCATAAGAAGTGAGAACAGCCTTAGTCACCGTGAGGGGAGGATAAGGGATACTGAGCAGAGGGGGAAACCCCACCAGCTTATCTGACCCTCCGTCCTCTCTCTCCCTCTCATCCATCCATCATCCACCTTTCAACTCCAACTTCAAACCTGCTCATCATACCCCCGCAGCCTCTCCTCAACCTCTCGACATAAGCATGTGTTTGTTTTTAAAGGAGGGAGAAGGAGGGGAAGGCGCTCTTTAAATAGATATTGGGTTCTGTACAGTGTGTTTGCAGTGCAAAGTGCAGCTCTGACACCCCAACCCTACACAGGTAAGAATAAAGCCTCCATGCGACGCTCCGACCAGGGCTTTGGACACTCTCCAGCTCATTTTCTCTTTGGAAACGACTGTTTGCCGTCCAAGTCGATACCCTCTTCAGCCTCAGGTTTTCAATAGCCTGACTCCCCAAGCATGACGGAGACATTCCCTTTCAGACACACTTCAAAGGAAACGTCAGATGATATTCACTGGGACACATATTGATTCATTTGAGGAGGGAATCAGCGGCACACATTAGCCTTCCCGTTTTCCTCTGACCTGAAGTCACTCGGCTGAGCTCCGTTCAGGCATGAGGGGAATCTTGGCGTGTTTGGCAGCGCGGCGTTTTGACCCACTTTGGGGTTTTTGGGCCCAAACACATGTGTTTTGCACTTATCATAGAGAAGGGTGTTGTTTTTGCCATGGATACCGAAAGAAAACCCAAACACAATGTTTTTATTGTTGCAACACAGTACACTCCAGCGACAAAGTGGAACATTTAGGAGGTGGAAGTAAAAGCCTGCAGCGCAGTGGCAGTGGTGGTCAGCCGATGGCGGTTCCAACCACATTTCTGACACACCCTCGATTTAGTCTCGCCTCTTTTCTGCTTTGGATCTCTCTAGACAGGCCGTCCCTCACAACCAGAGGGAAACAAAAGCACTCATTTTACCTCCGAAAACTACGACTAAAGAAGCACAATTTCAGTTCAAGGATAAATATAACCTGGCACCTTCTGAAAACAGTGCAGGAGTGCAGTTCTCTGTACATGTAGGATTGAAGCCCGGCAGACAGGAGCCAGTGGTTTCATGACGCTGGTGACATGATCAAAGAGGATGGCTGGGAGCTATCAGCGTTCTTATCAACATGCGCTTGACACTTTGAGGGGACAGATAACACGGAACAATTGTTGCATACCTTTGTGTTTGTGCAGATGACCTACTGGGGCGGCTGCAGCGGAACATCATCCACTTTAGTCGTTTAAAGGTTCACTATGTGCTTCAATGATGTTTGTGTTGGAAACTCTCTTGTACTGGTTATTTGTCGATGTTAACTCCATTTCTGAGCTCATAACTGTCTCATATCCATGACAACAGCTCCTCAACCACAGCGTTTAATCATTTATTTAAATGACAGGGAGGATGAAACGTCCAGATGTTGCTTTGCCTGACTGTTAAAATATATTTTGACCATTCTGACTGATTATTCTATAGAATTTATTTCTATATTGGGTATTGACAGCATATTTTGTACATTTTTAACTTTATCTGTATCTTTTAACACTGACTGTATCCGACTGCCTGGATGATCTTACAGAACAGTTATCTAAAGGTTAAATAAAATAAAATAATTATCTAAAATAAGCTTAGATTTTGGGTCAACTCTACTATCTACTGCACATCCTCCTTACTGTTCATATGAGTGTAGCCTCTAGCATTTCACGAAAGTAACAAATAATTTTTTCCCAACTCTAATATTTTATTCATGTTGATTTTTGGCTAAACTTTCAATTCCAAGTCTTAAAACTGAAGTGTCAGCAAATGTGCTTTATTTAGATGGAGATGTCAGACTTTTACTGTGGAATATAATTCTGTTTTATCTTTAAAATTTGACACATTTTGCAACGAAAGATGAATACGTTTGATTTGCAAACTTTACTTCCACAGAAAAAGTTCCATTTCTACAATTAGAGCCTCCTATAGCCTCTGCATCTCCCACTATGGACATTTATTAAGAAGAAATCACTAATAATTTTCACTTTTTCACTATAATATGTTCCAAACTTTGGAAACGGTGGACACACACAACCCCAAAATCCTACATCTCTACTTCCAGAGTCAACAAATCTGTTTGACTTTATCGGAGGTGTTCATTTTCCAACTTTTAAAGGTAAACACTCCCACCCAGTTACCCTACAGTGACTTATACTGTAGCTGCAGCTATAAAGGAAATGTATCATGCCTCATGCCTATGGAGGAAAAAAAAAAAAAAAAACGGTTGACATTCCACCTCGTCAGTCATGTTATTCTTGGCCCTGGGAGTGCATTCTTACACCTGGCCCAGACCCTCTGCAAACTGCTTTACTGTAACGTATGAACACTCAGCTTCTATATGGCACAGACGGCCACACAAGGAAAACATGGGCTTGAAATGAAAACACTCACACTTGTAGGTACACAGTGGAGGCAGGAGTCTGAGCCAAACATGCTGAACTGTCATTTCCTGCAGATCAGGACAGCATAAGACCGGAAGTTTACTCTGTTTTCAAAATAAAAGTGGCATGTTATTAAAATCTAAAATTATGATTATTGGACAATCAAGCCTGTCTTTACAGTCTCATATAAAGTCATGTGGCACACTGAAATTGTGTGTGTATGTATGTATGTAGTGTACAATGTAGCATATGTACTCATCATGAATGAGTACACTGGATTGTACTGTTTTATATGAATTATGATGTTTTATGTCAGGACTAATGATGGAACTTTGCTTTGGCTATAATCTGGCGTATTGGCGTATTATTAATATGCCCTGTCCCTTTGGAAAAAAAAACAAACAAAAAAACTTCAAACTTTAAAATACCTGTAGTGTAACGATGCATTGAAAAGGTCTAACATTATAATAGATACGTCAAGTATGCATTTCAGTGCATACATAATGCTCTTTGTTTATTCCTGCAGATGTTTAGAACCAAACGTATGCGTAACTAACGTATATTAAAATTAGCTGCATTCTCAAGTCTTGCAGCCCAATAGGTTTTGTTTTTTTTCCTGTACCCTACTCTGTGCTTTATTCTACCCCAGCCTTTAATTTGCATCCCTTATTTGGTGATGCTTATATGTAATGTCCTGCTGCTCTCATGATGTTCTTAGATGTTTGGTTTTCATGTACTTTATTTAATTAATAGCAGTGTAGCAATACTCAGTATGGTTGAATTCATTAAGTGCACAAGTGTCATGAGTGAAATGTAGGCTAACAAAGTAATAGTAATCCTTACATTGAATAGATAATTCTATTCCGCTCACTAATACAGTTTAAAGCTGTATAAATGTTTTCTTTGGTCAAAGTGGAGCAAATTGTAGATACTTTATGAACACTGAGTAGATTAGTTGTGTGATATTGCATCATTGTGCGTGTGTTTTGTCAAACTAAAGCTGACAGACAAATGTAGTGCAACAAAAAAGTGCATAATATGTGCCTCTGAGATGTAGTGGGTTAGAAATGTGGAGTTTGTTTTCATCCCATCATGAACCAAAACAAGTTTCTGGCACATATGTGCATGTGGACGGCTTACCAAACAGATTTTATGACAGTCAAAATAAAATGGAAATAAAAATCTAACGGCCAAAAAGTAAAACAAAAATAGAAAAAAATATACAGAAGTAGTACAGAAAAACCAAACCAACATCCGCTACTGACTTTCTTCGAGACATTTCATTTATTTTTTAGAGTAGAACCGGAAGTGGGCTGTTTTGTCTCTTCGGGCTTCACAGGATCACAAACAGTCGAGGCGGTCTAGTCCGGAGTCCCGGAGCTGAGCGCAAACAGAGCTCAGACGCGGTGCCACGGTGAGGAGCGCAGCGCAGCGGACACATTTGACCTGCTCTTCATCACTGTCCCTCCTCTCCATCATGGATTCTCCTCGGGCTTGTACCGTGCTCTCCGCCGGATAAACTTTTTGGACTTAATACGCGTATCATGGGAATATACTGTCGGTGCGCACGGCTCCGTGGATTTATACAGTCTTGATGGAAACCATGTCACCACATGAAGGGACGATGGGACAGAACAGGTCCGACTCTCTGACGGGAGACAGCAAAACACCTCCCGACAACAAAAAGGTAACAGTGGCACGTCTATGGATGGAAGGAAGGCATGGTTTGGGTTTGGATGTTTGCGTTTTTGCGCATCAAGTTAACCGGTGCGCTCTATCTAAATAACGAGAAGTGTCCAATAACGGCGTGAAAGGTGTGAAAAGGTGCCAGTGTCCCAGTCCTCTTCCATCCTTACATGGACTTCCATTGATGTATGTCTATATTTTCAGTGCTGTGTTATGAAGACTGGGCTGGAATGATGTAGTCTTCCAGTAAATCTCAGTGTTGTGCTATATTCTCACAACTTTTCAATATTTGTCACCACATTTGTCCCGCTTTTCTTTTTTTTCTTCTTTTTTTCATCCTGATGGCTTTGCGTCAGGTCCATGTCATTGGATTTGACTGGATGATGAAGTTGTTTCGAGGTGTGGGCTCCGGTGTCCCTCTGTCAGATGTGTGTTAAGAATAACGCACAGTTGTTAAAACATTAGTTTTAGTTTGAAATTTATTGACTCATGGAGTTATGACATCTAATTCATGGGATTAGTATCTCGACGTGGATCAATTACGCACGACATTTGGCGCGTAAAGAGGAGTTTTAAATGTGTCAAGAAAAGAAACTGCATTTCACTCTTTTTGTTAATTACCGTTTAATTAATCACATTTATATTAGAATTTGACTAATCTCCTTTCTTTTATTTTGAACGGACTCATCTTGACTGATCTACGGGGTCGAAAAGGGGAGCAAATAACAGGACAAGATAATGTGCTGATAAGGATTATTAGTGAATCAGACTGCCAGGAGTCAACACGCAAACACAGATGGAGGATGCACGCGCAGCTCTGGCTTCAGTCACCTCTTATTAACATGGTTAGAACAATAAAAACACCCTTCTCCACTTTCTCCTTCACCTCTCCATGACATTTACTGTAAAAACAGGACAAAAGCTGTAGGGTTTCTGTTTCATTTTGTGTAGTTTTCTGATCCAATCATCCAGGCGCTGAGATTGCAGAGGTGATTCCCCAGCAGCTGCTCCGTATTTTAGTAAACAGCGCCCCCCTCCAGCGCGCAATCGAAAGGCTTTAACTGCGCTTTGTCAACATGCGGTGTTTGACAGAAAGGTGATAACGCACAGTTTCCAATTGGTGGTCATTAGTTTGCATTGATGTGTATTAAAAAAAAGTTTTTATTTTTTGTTTAGTATTTTTTAAATTGCTAAATAACCTCAACTGTAATATCTTAATCCTCAATACATCACCCATGAATGTTTCTTTTCTCATGTGTAGCACATTTTGAGGATTTCAACACATCCCAGTGCTTTGTTGCTGTTTTTCTGTGTAGTGGTTGCACTTTGGCTCAGTTTGGGAAGTTTTTGCTCTCTGATGGGCTCTGGGACGCTTTGAGATATGATCTGTCAGCCATCCAGAGAAACTTGAAGGCTCCTTTATCATCAGTCATTGAGACAGCCTCTTGAATGTTGAATTTCCACATGCCTCCCCTCACTATAGGGAGCTTGTGTTTGATGGTTTGTGCAAGAGAATGGTTCATCTTGAGTTGTGCTTAACATTTTTGACAGCTATATGGGTAACATATACAGACCGGTGACAAAAATGAAAGAAAAACCAACATAAAGTTACTTGAAAAGGCTGTCAGAAATGCTTCAGTACATCTTGTCTGTGAACTTCCAAACCTGTAGAGAGAAGAACGCAGTTCTTCCAAAAGGTGGTGAGGACAGTGGTCTGACACCTTGGCTCTAAATCTCCCATAGTTGTTGAGTTGGGCTGAGATCTGGTGAGTGGGATGGCCACATCACGTGAGTCATGGCAGTTTCATATTATTCCAGGAACAGACCACTCCTGTCAGGTTTCCCTTTAATCTGCCACCTGTCTCTACAGTTTACTGTATTGTATACTATGGAATTATCCGAAAAGATAATAGTAAGTCCAAATAGTTCAGCCTTCCTCTTTGGTTGTTGCTCAGTCAGCATAATATGAGACACAAGGTTTTTTCCTTGTTCACTTGAACCCTCATTATTTCATCAGTCTAAGTGGAGTGGTTCATGTCAGTGGTTCATGCATGTAAACCTCAGCAGGAAAACAAGCATGCAAACAAAGTTGCAGTTTTGTGTGGAATATATGAGGAAATACAGTGTTGAAAGTACACATTTAATAATTACATAAAAATAAGTAAATTGTTATCCTCTTATCCTGTTTTACGTCTACTTGAAAACTTGTAAAGTGAATACAACTTTCCCCCAAGCATTCGCCCCAGTGTTCCATGGTGCAGTTCATGTTACATTGATGACCTGAATGAACGGCATAGTTTGAAATCCTTCTTCAGGAGTTCCGCATGAGAAGGATGATACCCATGAGTCATTGCAAAATAAATATAGGATATGAGGTCCTTTACTCATTTTTATTTCCAGATTAAATGAGTGTAGTGTATGTCAGGAGCAGGATGTAGTGTAGGGAAAGTTGCATTTAATATATATTTAATATGTGCATGTCTTTAAATTCATTGTGTAAAGTAATCTTTTACCTTGGATTTCTTCAGCATCGCGTCCCATAGTTTTGCTAGTGGATGTGGAATTCACTCAGTATCACTGCATAAAGTGGACTTAGAACAGGAGTCACTCTGAATGTACATATATGCACAAAGTCTGTACAGATTTAAGCTTTAAGCACATATGAACACAAAGCAGAGTGATGTTTGTCTAAGAGATAAAGGATGAAGACCTGGTTTACCTTCAGTTCCCACAGGTAAAGTTAGAGTGACAGCCAATAAACAAAGATGAACCTTAGGGTATTCTACGTTTATGAACAACGTGTCTCCCTGTACTTGGCATTGATTGGTTAATGGATGGGTGTGTGACACTGGCATGTTGTTATTGGCTCATTTTTAACTTCTGGCATCTTGTTTTTCTTCTTTGTTATTTATTGCCAACAAGATAGATAGATATGTTTATTTGTCCTTCACAACAAAATAGTTTTCACATTCTGTACAGCCATGAGAATACAGAACATCAATCACAAACATATGACATCTCACAAACCTAATATGCCGGTCTTTGACTGAGCTCATTAGACCAAAGGCTGTTCGTTTGGTCCACATCATGGTCTGGAGGAAGGTTTCATTTCTGCAAATTTAGTTCAGATCAAACTGAAAAGTCTGAAAGTCTGGACCAGACAAGATATGAAAGTGCCTTAACCCTTTATAGGGCACTCATTAAAATACTCTGAAATTTCAACCTTAGTGTGTCATTGGACATCATCATCTACCTCCTCGTCGGTTGCCGTGACAACAGTCTCCCTCCTCTTGCTATGAAAAATCCGCGTAGCACTTGCTAAAAACTAAACTCATGCTATAAAACAACTGTTATAAGGTCATAAAGTGACAAAAATCGCTCATATTTACTATTTACAGCCTCAAAATTTCAATAAAATCTCTCTGAACCACTGTATAGTGTTATAAAAACCAAAATGCCTCTGGACCTCACTGATGCATGGGATTGGTCCCATATTTAATGTTTGCAGAAATGACCAAAAATAGTCACTTGCCTGATAAAGCGTTAAAACTATTTGCAAGTACTTTTCCGTACACTTTTGTGCCTTGTTTTTAACGGTTTAATGGGAGTTTTGTGCGGCTCTTTTAATTTCAGAGCTAATATTATACTGTAACACTATTCCAAATGTTCTCCACAACACTGGGAGTCTGCTTATGGTTCCCATGGATACAGTGTTGTAAATACACCAGACTTCAATACAGCCACAACAAGGACAGTCGTATGTCATTAACAAATATCAAACCAGAATGTATTATGGATCTTAACAAATTGTGTGGCATTTCGATGATTTATTTCCTCATTTCTAATTCCCTGTTTGTGTCTCTGTTACTTAATTCTGTCAGACTTCATCTTTAACAAGTTAACTGACTTCCTCTTCTCCCTCTTTACTTCTCTTTTCACTTTCTCTGTTTCCTTGTCTGCCAGTATGTTCTCCACTGACCACAGCCAGAAACAAGCGGGGAGTTTTGCAACCATTTTTGTCTGCTCTTCATAAACACTTTGAGTTGTTCGACATGGGATTCCAGCCGTTTTAAGTCAGACCCATCTCCTCTCTCTCTCTCTGTTTGCAGAAGATGAAGACATTGGCCCAGAGACGACAGTCAGCTCCCTCTCTGGTCATCAGCAAAGCACTTACCAGATCTAGAAGCACCTCCAGGTATGACACACCGCCTCCATCCACAGTGCACTGCTGCTGTGGGGTTGAGTCACTGCTGGCGTGCAGTTCTTCACTTAACGTTGGTTCCTCTGAGCAGATGGTTGAACAGATGTAGCGGCTGCTGGAGGAGAGTCTAGGTTTTATGGTTTTAACACAAACACAACTGTTTAAGGATGAAGAACAAAGAATACACTTGTAGGAATTTACAGTGTGATTCACTGTAGCTCATGTCAGTAATAAGATCGGCTCCAGGGTTGCCAGGAGATTAAGAAACTCTCTTTTTGGTATTTATTCTCAAGATCTATGTTGTTTTAGCCAGAATTGTGCAAAATGGCTTAAGAGATTTGAGCCAAAATAATCTACTAACATTGCAGTGTAGTAAGAAAATACAGATTTTTGTGGTCTTCATAAATTACTTTCCAATAGTGCATGAAAGTTAATATCATCTTATGAAGAAGTAGCAGACGTAGTGGACTGGATATTGTACAACATGTCCCTGCATTGACGTACAGAGGCTATTTTAACCCTTAAAGACCCAGCGCTACATTGGTGGCAGTTCCCAAATTGATTTTTATCTCTATTTAACCTTTCTCAAGTGATTTATCACTATTTATTTTAGTATTATCCTCTGTATTTAGCATTTTTTCAGTGGAAATTAGGTATTTTCCTATATCTACTCAGCTGATCATGTTGATGTTCATTAAAGCTCAGAGTAAATTCAAAGGTTATTAAATCAGAAATGGAGAAAACTGAAGAAAAAGGGACATTTTCAACAAATATATCAATAACTGAACATAAACCCAGTGTCTCCATCCACTGTCATTGATCCAACTCCATGGGTTTTACTGGTG
>JAPQRQ010000015.1:11236086-11251960 GCA_037367365.1 Apogon talboti | reverse complement strand
ATACTTTTAACTACTTTTCCTAGATCTTCAAACTTTAACACGGGTCAATTTGACCCGTAACATAACAGGAGGGTTAAACATATTTAATAAAGTTATATATTTCTCTGAACTTGAACATTGTTAGAAATATTGTGTGTAATGGTAGACACAAACCAAAAAATAAAATAAAATAAAATAATTATGACACAGGCTCAGTCATTTTTGACACGTACAACTGTCTATTGTGGTGCAGCCAGTTTATAACTGAATCAGAGGTTTAAAGCTAATGTTAAAGTTTGCTGTAGCATAAATATTTCAAATTAATTTAATGAAGTTTTAAAAATTATTCCTTGTAGGTGCAACTCAAATCCAGACTCTGCTAGCCTTAAGTATCATCATATGGTCTCCAACGAACCAATATGATGATATGCATGAATGTTAGTGTGAGTATCGGTGTGTAGAATGTTGACCTGTGTGGAGCTGTGAAAGTGGACATTTAAAACCAGTGTGGAGGGAAACACTCCACTCTGGTAAACGGGTCAGTGGTCATGAGGCCCGGAGAAAGGGTTAAAGACAACGTGCATATTCAGCCTCCGAGTGCGGAGGGAGTCTGACCAGTGTGTGTGCGTTGTTCAATCTCAGGAGCCATGCAGCGCCCGACACTCTCAGTGGTCACCCCTAACCTTTGACCTCTCATCAGGAGGTGTAGGGGCCAGTCGGGGTCTACTGGGGTCAACACCTTCCATGCTCGTGAGTGTGTGAGGTGTTCATTAATATCCGGATGTGGGTATGCCTGTGCATGAGTGTGATATGTCAGGTGACTCACAGATGGGAAAGGTCAAAGGTCAGGTACTGAATTTATTCAGTCTTGTCAAAGTATTGGCTATAATTATTGATAGTCCTCTGTCTGCCTTTGTATTTGGTTATGTTGATTTAAAATGTTCTAGATCATATAGTTGCTTTGGTAGCTATTATATTATATAAAACCATAATACCCAAAAGCCCCATTAATTCTGTTCTAACGTCCTGCCAACAATACTTGGAAGTGGTTTGTTGTTGCATCAGTGCTGCACTCCTCAGCCAAGTCAACCCCATGGCTCAGTGTGTTATTACAAGGGAAAAATCACAAATTCTTAAAGACGTATTGTTCTGTAAAATCAAAGATAACAATGATTAATATTAGAAATGTGGAAGCAGAGAATGTGAACATGAGTATTTTTATTCATATCTTAGCACAGTATCTTTACTTAAGTTCATTTATGATGATCCTTGTCCTTGGAACTTTAATCAGTAGAACAGCTTAGGCTGCGTCCTCCTTTTGTTGTTCCTGGCTGACACTGATTTTGGTTCTGTTTGTTTTTTTATTCTTCATTTTATGACCATTTTACTTTTACTCTATTTTAATGCCCTTCTGTTTCAATGTCCTCTAGAAATAATCGCATTTACAACAAACGAACCATGTTTTCGAGGAGCACTTGTATATTTTTCACTACCTAGCCCTTTTCATGCACAGCTCTGTCCTGTGTCCTGCCTTTTCCATCAGGCTGAGAGGCGCTGAAAGGCTCTCTGGCCTTTAGCTCAGCCACTTACATCACCTTCATATGCACACAAACACACTGCTGCGCCTCGTCCAGAAGTATAACCTCATTCCTGAGGCTGCAGGCCTACAGCGTGTGGTATTATTGGCCACAACTGGAGTCAAGGCCCCTCCCTCAAACTGTGAAATCTATACTACAGGGAGAAAGGTGGCTGAGCTGTAAAGAAATGTATGAATAGCTCCTAATCTGTAACATTCACTAAAAACATCACCACACAATGGTTCATATAAAAGCAGAAACACACACTAAGTGCACACGGGTGCAATGATTAACTTGCATCATATATCTGACTTTTTAAATTCATACACACTCATCTATCACTCTCACCTGTATGCACAAATGATTAAATACTGAATATGTTACTGTTAATAGCTACTTTTAATCTTAACCCTTAATTAAAGAGCCAACTTGCATTAAATATGTTGGAAGAAGATGCCAAAAAATGTCAGTCAGTGGTTTCTTCTCCCTATATGTGGACACTCACTTCTTAAAATCACACATGCACAAACACACACTGACTCACACATCATGCAAAAGATATTTCCTGGTTTTAATAATGAGCTCTGTTAAGGATATCATGGCTGACAGCCCCTGGTCACTTCTCTTTTACTGAATGAGAAAAGGGAAGACTTTTAGTATTCTGACCTCATCCTCTTTGTGTGTGTGTGTGTGTGTCCTCATATGTGTGTGTTTGTTATCCTTGGCTGCATGTAGAGCATTGTGTGTGTCTGTAGCCAGTGGTGACATTATAGTTTGCCTATGGAAATAATCTCTGTGCAGCCACAGAGTCTGTTGCGGGTGAGACGAGGCAGGTGGAAACATTACAGAGACAGAGAGAAAAAGTGATGTAAAGCAGTTAGTTTGGCTTAAGTACATAGTAGTCCTACTTTTACTAAGAAATAGTTCCCATGTACATGTTCGAAAAGTGGACGAGAGAGGGGAAAAACGTAATGTGGATCAGATCTGTAAAAAAAAATTAATACATGTAGTATACGGTGATTTATGTAAAGCTAATAACTTCCAAAAAGAAATGTGCAGGAAGAGCCAAAAACCCACAAGGGGTTGTTGAGTGAGACATTCGATTTAACCCATAAAGACCCAGTGCTACTTTTGTGGAAGTTTCTAGATGATTTTTTTTTCTCTACTTAACCTTTCTTAAGTGATTTATCACAGTTTATTCTAATATTATCCTGTATATTTTGCATTTTTCACCATGAATCCTGTATTTTGCAATATTTAATTTCCTACATTTGATTTAGATGTTCATTAGAACTCAGAGTTAATTCAAACGTTATTATATCAAAACAGAAAAAAACTGAAGAAAAAGGGAGTTTTGCAGCAAATCTATCATTAGCTGAACATAAACCCATTGTGTCCATCCACTGTCATTGATCCAACTCCATGGATTTTACAGGTGAATCAATGTTATAGAAGATGACTGTGTTTCCATGGTAACTATGGAGCCTCTGAACGTCCAAATGGGTCATATCTGATGACCATGAAAAGATGATAAACTGTATTTACACCAATTATTTACATGTGTTGATAGGATTAGTGGATTAAAAGGTATTAGACATTTAGATAGTTTAGGTCGACGGTGTTTGTTTGGGTCTTTATGGGTTAATGACAGACAATTAAAATCACACAAATTTTTTATACGGCCAAAGACAAAGACATTAATAAGGTGTAAAAGTATGAACTCTGAATAAAACTATGAAAGCGAGCAGTTACTGTGTTACATAAAAGGCTGAACAAAAACGTCCATGGTTCACTTCTTGAATAAGTTTAATCTGGTGCAGTTTCTCATTTTTAAATATAATAGTTGCGATGCTCAGAGAAGCCAAAACTCATAAAAACAGGAATGTTTTCTGTGACACAGCCACACAAGATATGCACCAAATGGTCTCCAATAACTAACCCTCTGGCTTTGAAGGCAAATTTGCTCATCTATGGACAACAGATGTGTGTATTATATAATGTCATTTCAGGCCAGGAACACAAGTAAACACACAGTTTTTCTGAGAGTTATAAGGAAGGCTGAGCATAAGGAGGAGGATGCTGTGTGTGAGGTCTGTGTCCATAACCGGACCGCTGAGGTGATGCTACCCCGCTGGACGATCCAGCATCCAGCCACTGTGGAAGAAATTAAGAGTAGGTGACATGGAGGGACGGAAAATGGGACCATGACAAAGTGGGCGAAGAAAAATGATATAAGATATGAATAGTGTAGAGACAGTGAAGGTGGCAGCTGTTTGTCCAGCTGTTGTCCTCAGGGGTGAACTTATAGACATGCATAAGTGTGCAGGTCAGATTTAGGTTCTGTCTGTAACTTATGGCGAGATGAAGAAATGCATCCGGAGGTATGTTGGTTATAATCGAGGACATAATGGATTTCCTTTACATAATCCTTCTTTTGATAGTGTTCTTTATAAACGTTAAATGATTAGTCTGGTTAAAAATGTACAGATATGTGGCTTTAAATGGATGTGTTGCAGAAAAGACACCGTCAATTCTAATTTAAATGTCTTATATTCTTCAGAGCATTGTGCTTTAGCACTTTGTGTTGTTGTAATTGTGTTTGGAAGTTTTCAGCTGATTTTCTTGTGAATTTTGGGTCTGAACTGGTCCACCAGACCCCCGACACCCAAATCTGCCAAACTGAACCTTCTCTATGCCTGTTGAACATCCAGTCTAGAGGTTACAGCTATTCCTCTGGTCTGTAACACTGTGGGTCTTTGTTATGCTTTTGTAGTTACTGGTATATATTTATATATTTAAAGACATGGAACATTATTTGCTACACAACACCCATATAATGGCTTGCAAAACTGTGTGGGAAAAATGTCTGACTTCATGTTATATAAATAACACTGTCATAGCGTGACTGGTCAGGACCTTACATTGTAATCCAGGCTGATAGGATGCACTGGCTTTGCATAGACACTTTGGCCGGTGCATATAAATATTCATGCTTAGACATTAGTATGCCGTGTCGCACAATTCATTGTACACCAGCCCCTTGTTGCGTTTCCAAAAAGTCAACAGTTCTGCTCACGGAGCTGCACCTCGACAAAGGTGGCCATGTATGCACGGGCAGGCTGAGCACTCAATTTATCAACATCACATGATGTACAATGGAGCCATTAGCTGCACATCCATCAGATTCAAAGGACGACCGGCTCAGCTGTCAATCACACATTCAGGAGGGAGGGATGTGTGCTGAATACGGAAGATGTTGTCTTTTTTGGAGGAAAGGGGTGTGAAAAGGTTCTTTACAGGAAGGTTTGTCTGTGTGTTTCAGTGTGTGTGGTTTGGAAAGAGGAGGGGGTCGGGTCTTCTGGCAAAAGTGATTCCTGGATCTGCAGGGAGAGTAAGAACAGAAGATGTGTGTCGTCGATAAGTTTTTGATTCATTTCTCCACAGTGGTTTCAGCCTCAGTAAAAGTTAATCAAAGAACAGATTAAATTCCCATCATGCCTGTGTCTTTTACCCCAGAGCTGCACCTTCTGTAGGGAAATCATACCTCATGTCTTTTAGTCTTTTCCTCCATCTAACATTTTTCAAAGGAAGTAGCAGCAATGATTTAAAAAAAATCCTGTTTTAATATCAGGACATTTGTCTTCTTTGTTACACATATCCCAGATGTGCTAAGTTGAAATGATATCTAATAACAAGGACATTAGAAAACATTACTTCAGAAAAATGGTCCTGTGTTTCTTTATCAATGTTATTAAATACATACATGTTCTAAAACATGTTAGTTACATTTCTAGCTCCAAAAAAGAGCAGTTTATTTAGCCAGTTAGGACAGTTAGGACTTAGGACACGCCCCTCTTTTGTTGTTCCTTGTTGCTGATACAATATTTTTTTTCTATTTTTGCTCTAAAAATGAATCTTTACTCAGTTATTTGCAACAAACAAACCATGTTTTTGGGTAGCACTTTTATATTTTCCACCACTTATCCCTTTTCATGCACAGCTCTTTCTTTCAGTCCTGTTTCCATTAGTTTGAGAGGCTCTCTGGCCTTTAGCTCCGGCACTTACGTCACCTTCATATGCACAAAAACACACTGCTGCGCCTCGTCTGGAAGTACACTCACAAAAATGTATCAAACATAAGAGAAAAAAGACGTAGTAAGGGATAATGAAAAAATAAAAAAAACATGTTAAAAAGTAAAAGCTGGGCAAAGGGAGGTGATAAAAGAAACCTTTAACTTTAAAAAAAATGAATTGATGAATGATTTGTGACCAAATGCGTCCTTATCGACACCAAAACATCACCTTCACATGTGGATCCACATGTCAGAGACTCAGAGACACTGACTCAGAGAGAAGGAATCCCTAATGTATGGCTGTAAACGGGTGCATGCGTTGCGTAACTGCTTTCATAAGGGGTTTAAAAACCATAATTTTGCTGAACGCCATGCAGAAGTGTTTTTTTTTTTCTTGGACAGAACTGTCTATTTTATAACTGATGAAGCAACATTCTTTCATGTGCTTTAGGACATTGTTTACCAAAAGAATTCATATCTTCCTTTTCCTCCTTGTTCTTTCTTTACTCTGAAGTTCCACTGAGTGTCCTGCAGAGCATCGGTGCTTAATTGGCTTCATCCAGCACTCTTAATAGAACTCACTCAGGCCCTTTGGAACTTAGCTCTGGATGACACACAAAGACACACAAAAAGCCAAGCACTCCAGCGTAGTTGTCTGTTCATCGTTAATTAATTATGTAACCAATCACTTATGCAATGTAGCTGGAAGGACTATAAGTGTTGAGAAAAAGAGGAGAGCTCCAGTCCAGATCCAGTTTGCTCCAACTAACTTCCTGTTTTTTGGTGGAATTTTAGTAAGTTTCTTCACATGTGAGGTCATTTTAGCCGGTCTTCACATCCAAGGTTAATGCTAGTTAAGAAGAACTAAAGCTAGTAGTGAAAATACATTTGTTAACTGATGTACAAAGTAAAATAAATGTAGTTTTTGCATAGAATGAATGACATAGGGTTTATATTAATTTTCTCCTTATATTAAGAGTTCATGTCTTGTCATTCTTTATTTTTTTGAAATGAATGACAAACTTAAATAAAACTAGTCAGCTTCTCAAAATGCATCTAAAACTGAAACTACTTTTACAATTGTAAAATAATTGACTAAATAAAATAAAATAAAATAAAATAAGAACAAGTCAAATTTTTGATATAAGTCTCTTATTAACTTGAAGTCACCTCTTAATGGTTCAGACCTGGTTTTAGGTCAGAGTTGAGTGAAGGTCAGGCTCAGATAGATTACGTCAATAAGTCTCCTCCCAAAGATCAAGAGAAAAACAATGAAAGCGTGAGAGCACAGAGAATATGTGCATGTTTGTGTACATGAAAGAAAAACAGAAAGGCCGGGTCAGAGATCCAAAGTGGGCATGTGTGTGTGTGAAGTGGAGGTGTAGGTCTTTTATCTAGTAGTGAAGGGTAAACAGGAAAGGATGGAGCCCTCAAACGATTTCCTCTTCCTCCCGAAACTCCCCTCTGGTTCCATGTGTCCATCAACGGTGCATATTGACAGCACGGAAATATATGAAAAAAAAAACAACAAAAAAACAAAGCCAAGATGTTTCAAAAGGGGTCAAAAGAAATCATAAAAGAACAAAAAGTAGTGTACATACAGAGTAAGTCAATAGGGCAACAGGATGGGTTATGTTCTTATGTTATTGGTCCATCTCTGCCTCCCATTCATTTTAACAGAGCCATCTTTGTGCAGATCCAACACATGCAAATAATCTGTAACAGACTTCCCTAGCAGTGTTTGCAACATAACACATGTTTTGTGTCAGAATTATTGCACTGCGTGTCCAAATGTGTTATATTAACTTTATAGACCAGGCTTCATGTTTATGTGTGCACCTTAAACGACTTTGGCAACAGAAAGGAACCAGTAAACCAAAGTGTAGTAAATAATCAGGTCGATATTCCACTTTTGGATTATTTTGCACAAACTGTTTAGACAGTTCATGCTTTATGAATCCTTTTCCTAGTCTAAGAGGGTGTTTTCAGTTACATCTGCACATCGGACAGGTTTGGAAAATCCCCCCAGTGTTAATACAGTTCTGTAAAAGCACTGGAAGATAAAATATATAGCATCTAAACCCATTGCATATATCATATTATGTTTAAACCCTGTGTATTTGTGTGGCTCATTCCAACCCATAAAGCATATAAGATTATTCCTAGTTCATTTCCATCTCAGTCTGGATCAGTTTTTATTTGTTCTTCTAAAGAATATTTTATCATTTTACATCATTTAATAGCTTTCCATCACTGTCTTACATGAAAAAACAGACCATTATGTCCCTAAATGTTTACTGGGGTTGCATGTTCCCCGTACATTGGTAGGTGGGTTTGATGTTCACCGCCCAGTGAACAGTGACGGAGGCTGACAGAGAGGATTTGCGCTCCTGTCTGTCACTTTTTCTTTAACGTAAAAGCTTCATTACAGCTGTGGACTTGCTGTGAAGGCTTATACCACCATCAGTTATCTTTCTGATACTTATTTTAATGCTCATCTTCTAAGTCACATTAGAAAAGGTTTATGGAAACGGTAAAATTCAACACAACTTCCTGATTTTTTTTTTTTTTTAAGTTTGCTTGGGATTTGTGCTGTTTAAAAAAAGACTAAATGCACAAAATGGGTTATGGAAACGTACAATTCAGATCTGATGTAGCCGTTTCCACACTATATTATATCCAAGCACTTAAACCTGGCTTGCACATAATTGATTGATGAGGAGACATTACTTCATGGTCTGATCTACTTTAAAAAAAACTTCTATGCCTATGACCTGTGTATCTACTACTCAGTTTATTAGGGCCATGTCTAATATTTAACACACTACCTTTCAAAACCAGTTAGTGGGAACATCACTATGTGTTAACATTGAACAAATCCACCAGAAAACTTGCTCGACAATTTCATGGAAGCATGATAATTGTCCTCTGTCTTCCAGTGGTGTCTTATCCCTCTCTGACTATGATTCCATTGTTGGCAGCAGTCTTTTTTTTTAATGGTGGCTACACCATGTGTCATCAGTCCATCCACTCCATTCACTGATGAGTTGGCTGATCAGCTTTCAGCTACCAGCGCAGATGAATGATGAATAATGGAGAATAAGATCGACAACAGAACTAAAAGGGGCTCGTTAAAATGAAGAAAACAGTGCTTCTGTCACATGATAAATAGTGAAGTTCCCTCCTTTCCTCGGGGAATCCCACAGGAATTCCATGATGGAGGAAAAAATGGCAGTTTCTGCTGCAGAAAAGAAGTTTGATGAGGGTTATCAAATATCGAGCGGTGATTAGTGGTAGGCAGTTGAGCT
Organism: Apogon talboti; assembly: GCA_037367365.1. Classification (NCBI taxonomy): domain Eukaryota; kingdom Metazoa; phylum Chordata; class Actinopteri; order Kurtiformes; family Apogonidae; genus Apogon; species Apogon talboti. The sequence continues at coordinate 11,243,023 of JAPQRQ010000015.1, read as the reverse complement.
GGGCTCTGACTAAAAAGATGCCAGTTTGAATCGCTTTGAGATTGAGAAGAGAAATACACTTAATCTTCAATTATCCCAGTTACATGTTTCCACCAACAGGAAGTGGTGGTTGACAGAAAACGCTGCTAAATGTGCTGAATTAGCTTTTTGTTACAGCTCATAGTTTAAAATGTACTTAGTGTATTGATCCATCCGTTCTCTGAACCATATAGTCCTTGTATTTCCAGTGAAAAGGTTGAATTGTACAAGACTAAATTACATAAACACTGCTTTACATGCTGACAGAAAGAACTGTTTCTGTAGCATTCACAGACGTAAGGATCTGTCACGTTTCAGACACACGTTCTTCATTGGTTTGTACAGCATACAGAGGCACTGGAAATCTTTGAACAAATTAGACAAATCTGAACAATTGCTCAATGGCCCCTTTGGAGAAGTTGTTTAAGGAGGTGAAGGGAATTTCAGATTTTCCAAACACGCTGTGCAGAGGCCTGCGAATCATCCAGACCACAAATTCCTCCTTTGGGGATCAATAGACTATTTAATTTTGTGTTTGTGTTGTGTGTTTGTCTCTGTTTTGTCCCAAAGGGAAAGCTGCCTGACGCCAGTCAGCCCAGAGTCATGTCCCCTTGTCCAGGCCTTCCTGGCTGAGTGTCCAGGCCGTCTGTTTCTGGGTCACGCCCAAACGCAGCTGAAGACCGGCCTCCAGACCCAGGAAAGACACCTCTTTCTCTTCACGGACACACTGCTCATCGCTAAGGCCAAGTAAGTTTTCATGTGTATCTAGAGGTGTCAGAGTGTTTGTATCTTTGTGTGTTTGAAATGTGTAAAGGAATGAACGAATAAGAAGATGGAGTGAAAGAAATCATCTAATTGGACAGCGTAACAATCTTACAGTGATATTAAACAAGATTTTTTAAGGATTGGAGTTGCATCTCAATACAGCATTTGCCCTCCATTCCTTGTCGTCTGGCTCTTGTGCTTCCTTCACTCCTCCCTCACCCATTTTTCCCAGCATATAATTATTTTCCAGCCAATTAAATCCATATGAAGCCTGGTTCAGATCAAAGCCACCCTGGCCTGCCTTGGGTCTTCAGTATGGGGCTCCCCACCCAGTGTTGCAGTGCGCGCAAACTGCAACACACATATACCAAAATAGAAGCCTAAGGAGTACATTTATACTTTTGAAGTCCACAAACACACAGATGTGCACAGAAACACATATAAATACACAGACGCACAGCGACGGAAGCAGATTTTTGCTGTGTGTACTTACTGTACTCACACCCCTCAGTTCAGACACAGCAGGATCTCTGTGGTCTGTTTTGGGAGTCATGTGCCAGTGGGTGGAGCTGACCCCTCCAGCACAGAGTATATGCTATAATTGGCTTTATTACATTGTGGCTGAACACAGGGTGAGTTAGAGGAATGTGTGATGGTATGTGTGGGTTTGAGAAAGAGGGGATAGACTGTTAGTGAAAAAATAAGTTAATCAATGTATGAAACTCTCCAAGTGTGTTTGTATTTAACAGACAGAGCATGAATGTGTCATGCGTGTGCACTTAGATTTTGACCTCTATAATCAGATGTTCAGTAGTTGTGGATAAATATGCTTCTGCTTCTGCCTCCCTGACTTTAAGCTATGGAAGTAGTCCAGTTCTTTAATACTTTGATTCTAAAATAAGTGGTTCTTAAAGGACTGCCAAACGGTGGAGGTTTATGGAAATACGCCCCATAGGTGAAATGAAGTCTGCAAATTTAAGAGGATCGCAGTGACTTCCCTGTGGAACTCCTTTAAAAGGCTTCTCCTTTTTATAGGGAATTATCTTTTTAATGACAAGGGACTCAAAAGATATAGACAATTGGAGTAAGGGACAACAAAGATCAGTAAAACTGCACCAAGGTTTTTGAAGACCATTTTTAAAGAATTCATCCATCACAAAGTCCAACCCCGTATTCATAAGTGAATGAATCAGATCAAATGAGTGCTCCGATACATGATTTTGTTTGACTTTTGTACCAAATACATATACCTAAATAATCAGTCCATTATGCTAGATATTAAGATATATTTCACATAGAAGTACACAATTTTGTAGTCCTTTGTGTCTTTTTTCTGGTTTATATCATTGGAACATCAGCTTTTAATGAAGTATTTGCAGATCTGCATACTGTGGGAAAATGAAAACAACCATAATTTACAGCTTTGTCAACATAGCACTTTTTTTCTGTAGGTCTCCCACACATTTTAAGGTGAAAACTCAAGTCAGAGTGTGTGAAATGTGGATGGCCAGCTGCATGGAGGAGGTGTGTGAAGGCAGCACCAACTCAGAGAGGAGTTTCGTCATGGGCTGGCCCACGTACAACTGTGTGGCCACTTTCAGGTACAGATACATAACACTATACACTCCATCTGCCTGTATGTTTCAATGTGGAAGCTTTGACTCTGTGTTTGTTTAATGATACATCGTCAAATTTATGTGACCTAATTTCCGCTTATATAACCTACAAATTTCAGCTTTGTAGAGTGTTGGTAATACCTCAAACATGTAACCCATTTGTGATCTGTGTCAAGGCACTACACTTCGGAAAGTACACTATGTTCTGAGTTGCAAATGTACTTTAGAAGGAAAACTGAACACACAACCGCAAAATCCATAAACTCTTAAGTGCGAAGGCAGTTCCCAGTCATAAAGCTAAACCACAGTAAGACAGGAGAAGACAACCAAACACACAACAAGCATGCAATACACACAGAAGTACATATTTGACGGTGTGTTTACACCTGCCACGATGCAGCACACACAGTTGTACTCATTCACACACTCCAATTATATTTTCCATCAGGAGCAATCCAGTCATAGCTCCGGGTGATGTCTGCGGTTTTAGCCAGTGGAGATTATGTAACTGAGTCTGAACCAACTGTCACTTTTTAACATACTTTCCTGATTGGTTTATCCTTATCCTTATTCTTGTTCTTTTTCCTTTTCAGCTCAGAGGAACACAAGGACAAATGGTTGGCGCTCATCAAAAGGTAAATTGATGCTGGATTATCTTCAGTGGTTTGTGCTTGTGTTAAATCTTCCAGTTGATCTAATATCCAAATAATTTTCCTAATAAGACCTAAACGTTTAAATAATACATTTTAAAAAGCTCCATGTTAATCAGAGTAGTCATAAAAGAAAGTTGTCTAGTCAATGCGTTATAAATCATGCATCTACTTTACTGTGAATTACTTCCAATACATCTACAACCTCTTTAGTTCTTCATATTTAATCTAAGCGTTCACTGCTGAAGTGGCTTTACTCTCACTCAAATGCAATATATTTATGTAAGTATTCTTAATCTGTTTTTTCTCCAGCCGAATAAACGAGGGAAAGGAGAAAGATGACCCCAAGACCATTCCTCTGAAGATATTTGCCAAAGATATTGGAAACTGTGCATATGTACGATCCTCCTTTTAACCCGTTTATGTCATCGTCTGTGATGTTTATTGCTTTTATCATTCTAAAAACAACACTTTTGGATTGGTCTCTCTGTTCTCAGCCGCTTAATTCAGGCCTCGCCTATATAACATGCATATTTCCATAAAGCTTTACATTTTTTCCACCAGGCCAAGACACTTGCGGTCAGTAACACTGACAGCACCACTGATGTCATCCGCATGGCTCTGATGCAGTTTGGCATTTCAGTGAGTATATTAGACCGCCGCTCACGCTCAGTTTATTATTCAATGACGGTTCTGTACTGTGATGTGGTCATTAAATGAGTTCAAGGCAAATTAGTGAGTCATAATTGTGAACTCTGAAAAAAACAGAGTCATTTTTCAGTGCTGTTGTTTACTGGAAGGTTTAGCTTAGTTTGTGTAAATACAGGAAATGGAAAAATGACATGACTGGCCTCCCTGTGACTCCAGATTTCCACCTGGTCATAATCGGTCCAGGCCAGTAACACCTGTTTATCTGATGTTCAGAGGGTTATTATGATGACAGACACTTACTGAAACAACAAAGATTAATTGGGGGTTAGGGTTAAGGTTTCATTTACATGCTCTTTAAACTGAGACTAATTCTGCAAATGTAAAAATGTCCACTTTTTTCAAACCCTTACAATTTTTGATACCACATTTCTATTTCATTTTGTGTTACATTACCACATCCTAAGGTTAGCAAACTGAGCATTTACAAACAGAATTGTGACTGACTCTGCTAGTTTACTCTGTGCTAGTATTTGCAGAAGTCTCTTTATACTACTGATTTACTCCAATTGGACAGATATGGCCTGCAAGCTATAGGAAACAGAAGACTTTAAATCAAAAATACATTTGTCAAGCATGTTCTCTTTAATTTTCCTTCCTTCTAGGGTTGTGTTAAAGACCACCGGTTGTGGGTGAGCTCCTGTAAAGATGACCCTCCGTATCCTCTCATCGGTGAGCCTATCTGCCATAGACAATACTGTGTAAAAGCTTAAACCACAAACTAAAAAAAAGACATGCAGTCCCTCAGTGTTTTATTAAGAACGTAATATATGTTCTTATGGTTTGGTATTAATTAAAACTGATGTAGCACAAGGAGATTCTGCTTATATCCTTAAATAGCAGGCTTAATGAACACATGGAGAGTAAAATTGCCTCATCTTTTGCTGTATGTTAATGATAACAGTCGAATTTGAGCACTATATAATAATAGCAGTGCAGGAAAATTCAACACAGAAGCATTTCAGGGGACTTTAGTCAGATATATAATCAGGTTTTTCTTTTACTATAATCTTTTGTTCCACTGGTGACATTGAATTCCTCACATCAATCACCACGTCGGTGCTTCATCATTGCACAGCAGTTGTTCCACCATAATTATGATCAGATTTTTGCTTTGACATTCAGAGAGTACACATACCAGACTCTTAACCTCTAACCTGTGAACCTTGACCTCTCACTCAGGCCATGAGTTTCCCTTCAGCATCAAGATGAGCCACATTCGGGATGGTGGGAGCAGCAGTGGAGGAGGAGGAGGAGGAGGAGGAGGGGGGAGGGATCAAACGAGTCCCACAGACTGTCCAGGTGTGCTCCTGCTGGACCAGTGTCTCCCTCCTGATACCCAGTGTCAGTTCATCCTCAAACCCAGTAAGGTCAACCAGAGCCAGGCTCCACTTATCGGTAAGAGAGTCATTCAGGTGTTTCCGTCCAGCACAGTTTCACTTTGTGCATGAAAGTTTGGACACTGATGTCGTTTCTGTTTCTCCGAACTAAACTGTTTTTAAATCTTTAAGTCCTTCATAATATCTTTGAAATATCTACCAATTTATGACACAGCCATGAATACAGCACAGCAGATAAACATTAGCAAACACCATCAGTGAAATGTTATCTTATTTATCGATAGCCAGTGTGAGTCAACAGGACCAATACTGTGCAGCACCAAAAAAAAAAAAAAAAAAAAAACCTCCAAAAATGTATGATTGAAATGTCCCTCAAACTTGCGGTGCAGGAGACATGACACATGGCAGTAGACAAAAACACCAGGCATGTGTGGAAGGAAGAGAAGACTGTCACAGTTCTTGAATTAATGTAAGAAAAACATGAATGACACAAAGGAAACAGCAATGAAACGCCACCATGTATGAGGGGCTGCATAAGGCAATGTTGGTGACAATACCGATAAGATAAGATGAGATAAGATAAGATAAGATGAGATAAGATAAGATAAGGTTAGATAAGATAAGATAAGATAAGGTTAGATAAGATGAGATAAGATAAGATCAGATAAGGTTAGATAAGATAAGATGAGTTAAGATAAGATAAGATAAGGTTAGATAAAATAAGATGAGTTAAGATAAGATAAGGTTAGATAAGATGAGTTAAGGGTAAGATAAGATAAGATAAGATGAGTTAAGATAAGGTTAGATAAGGTTAGATAAGATGAGTTAAGATAAGGTTAGATAAGGTTAGATAAGATGAGTTAAGGGTAAGATAAGATAAGATAAGCAACAATAAAAACAGAATAAAACATATACACAGGTTATAAAATGTATGTGTGCAAAAATATGCATATGTACAAAAATATTAAAAATATTAGCTACAGTGTGTAAACATAAAAGTAGAGTAGAGTTTGAAACAAGGCTATATGAGAGAGAAGCATTGACTACATGGATCAAAGTCTGGGTAAAACATCTATCAGCTTCTCAAATACTGCATCTAACTGGAAAAGTCTCCACATAACAGTAGCAGGTGGACATGCACATGGATTTGTAGTTTCTATTGATGGTTTTCTGGAAACGGGTTAAAATTAGCAACGCATTTGGAGGGCGACGGGACTATTGTGGCAGTCATGTCAAACAGAGGAGAGGGTTTGGAAACAGAGCTACACAAGCCAACTGAGTGAAAGGTAACCGTTGAACCAGAATATCCTGACGCATACCTACGCCTCTGAGAGGAGAAGTCAGGATCGTATAGGGAAAACATCTGTGGTGGTTTTTAAAGGAGATGTAACACAGCGGAGGTTTAAAATTTGGGTCCACATCATAAAATATGATTTTTTTGTAGATAATGTGTGTTGCATTGTCAAGGCATATTCTTAACCCTTTATAGTTCACTCATAGAAATACTCTGAAATTCAAAATTTCCGCTTTAGTGTGTTATTAGAGGACATAACAAGACTTTATTACTTTTGTAAAATTGTTCAAAATGTTTTATTGTTATGTAGAAAATCAAGGTTAATGAAGTTACCATATTTGGTTCCTTATCCATAAGTGCCCAAAAAATTTTAAATACATATAGTATATATAAAAAATACAAGAAAAATATACGTTGGTGAAAGGAACATGTATTTTAGAACATTAGAACATCACTTATAGAACATTAGATCAGTGCTGATCCAGACCCCTGTCCACATCCACATTATCCCTTTGAACATCATTACTTACATTAGTACCATTACTT
>JAPQRQ010000015.1:11224126-11235986 GCA_037367365.1 Apogon talboti | reverse complement strand
GTTGACTCACTGTCCTCACTGGAACTGTTGCTGTCACTGTCTTGTAATGCATGTGGAAATGACCAAAAATAGTCACTTGCCCAATAAGGGCAAGGGCAGTTAGACTAAAAAAGCTCTCAAAATTAAATACTGATGCCTTAATGTAATGTTTAGAGATAAACAATCTGGTTTAAAACATCAGCATGGAAGGCATAAAATCTCCAATTCCCAAAGTTAGAGCAGATTTAAGTATGTGCTGTGGAAAAAAACAGGAAGGAAAACCTTCAACAAGTTGAGGTTTTCCAAGAAGGCTGATTTGTGTCAAGAATCCACCCATGAATCTAATCCCATAGAGATCTGGGAGTCAAACCGCAAGAAAATGCATACAGATACAGAAATATTAATGCAGAACAGAAAGTCCTTCTGAGGAAATTGTTTCACTGGCACAATACACGCACGGGGTTGGAGGAAATTAATAAACAGGTGAACAAAAAGAAAAGGAGAATGGTGGGAAAGGAGGAGTTGACGTCAGTGGGTTAGAGCCGGGGTTAGCATCCACATAATAGCAACATAAGAAAAACATGAGACCTACAGCAAGGAAGAAACCCCGTAAGGGACTGAGGAGTGTGAGAATAGGAAGATGGAAACCAAAAAGAGATGACACAGCTATTGAGTGTGTCTAAAGGTCAGTGGAGGTGAAGGAAAAAGAAACACCAGACTGTAACAGATAGAGAGAGAGGAATTTACCCAGACCGAGACTCTGAAAACAGGACCTGAGCAGTGACAGGGACAGAAAAATGAGGAGAGTGAGACAGGAAGACACGATCATGGCGGTGGACGCGAGGAAGGACGCGCCGCAGATCCAGAGATGGAAAAAGGACAGCGGCGGAGGGGATGAGGTTTAGAGGAAAACAAGTGGAAGAGAGAAAGTGCGTGTTTTCCAGTCAAGGAGGCTCCAGTTTGCCAACCACAAGCTTTGCCTCAGATTCCTTTGCCTCAAAGCATAACAGTATCTTACATAATGGCTCCATACCAGCCCTGCCACCGCCACAGCCTCAGCGCTCACACCCAGCCCCAAAGCTAACGAACCCCAGTGTGTATTGGACCGTAGTCATGGCAGATGCCCCCTATCAGCCATCCTGCACGCAGATGGTTCCCAAGGTTATATGTCAATGCAAAATAGCATAAGTAGCATAACTTTGTCAAAAAGTGCCCAATTGCTTCATGCATTTTCTACATATATGCATCAAAATGTTCTGCATTGACTTGATAACTCTCCTCTGTCACTTCTGGTTGAATGTCCCAATTGGATACTCATTAAAAACATGTACGTTTCTGACCTTTGACCTGACTCAGAGTATAGGGTCTGTTCTGCTGAAAATATAACTGTTTGGAATTTCAGGCGGCCTTCAGACTTTTTTTTTTAATTGGTCAGTGGTTTGTGGCTTTCAAGCATCATTCATCTTCTCCACCTCAACAATCCTTAAATCTTTCAAGGTCCCATCAAAAAAGTAACATTGACCAGAAAATAATTAGTTTTTCTTCGTCCATGTTTCTGTCCATCCAGGAAACTTGTCATGACATTTAATGTAACCTGCGCAGAAAAAAAAGCAGATTTATTCTAGACAGAGCATTGGTTGGAATAAGTTTTTTTCTGTTATTAGCCACTAGCTGACAAAGGTGGATGATTAATTTGATTATGTAGAGAATAAGAGAAACAGCGCTGGAGTTTCTATTCAAATAAACGTTGGTAATGTAATTTATCGATCAGTTATTTATCTCCATGACCCTGTAACTGGTAGCAGGTTGAGTTAGAAGCAAATTCTAAACTTTTCACTGCACTAATCAAATAAATACAAAAAAAGTCACTAATTTGTGTCTGACTTAACCCATTTGTTTGTGAAAATCTGGTATTTTTCTATATTTAATTTACTGACCATGTACTTTAATCATCATGCTGAGATTACATTTGAGGGTTATGATATCAAAAACAGAGAAAACATAAGAAAAAGTGACTTTTTCAATAAAATATTCCAGTAGCTGAACATAAACCAAATGTGTCTCCATGGGTTTTACTGGTGAACTGATGTTGTAGAGGATGACTGTGTTTCCACGGTAACTACACAGCCTCTGAACGTCCAAATGGCTCATATCAGATGACCAAGAAAAGACGACAAACTGCATTTTACACCAATTATTTACATGGATTGATAGAATTAGTGGTTCTAAAGTTATTAAACATTTTGGATCGGTAGATGTTTTTGGTCACCGGTGGAAATTTGAGTTTTTATGGATTAATACTGGAAATTCAGAGTGAATATGCTTCACCAACTACAATGCAAACTGTCCTTAAATTTTTAGCCCTAATGTCTGTCGTTTGCAGCAGAGCAGTAATCCCCATCTGCAAAAGGGAATTAAAAAAGTCATTAAAAGGCCTTATATGTATTTTATTTTATGAAGACATTGACTGACTTCTTGTAAGTGGATTTGTCCAGTCTTGACTTTCATTGTCCATAAAGACCACCTGTTTTGTAACATAGATGAGGGGGACAAACATCGCCCATCCCCTAGACGAGTGCATACCCTGTTTCTTAGGACTCTAATGATGCAAGGCCTAATTTACAGAGAGGTGATGTTTTTTTTCAGTTCTGTGGAGAAGTACCAGAGCAGGCCTGTAATTCTTTTACTGCTAAACTTGGTTCCAAAGCATATTTGGGCAAACCGCCACAGCAGATTGTTAAATAATGAATTCTTGAGCTATGCTTTATGTTTAGCTGGGCCTTTTGGGCCTCTGGCTGCTCCACCCCATAAAAGAATCTTACATTTGTTGGGAAAGTCACACCCTAGGATATCAATCACAGTTGCATAATAGAATAAATATTCTAGCTTCAAACAAATTGCACTACGCTGCCTCTTAAAACTGGTGTTCACAAGTTCATCGAGGTTATGGCGTCGTGAAATAAAACAGAAAAAGAGCACAAATAATCTCATATAAGTTACACAAATCAGTGAATGTTTGGCATGACCTAGAAAAATATTTGAGTATAAGAGGAATAATCCATCATTAGACCAAGATTTTTTTTTTTTAAATAACAGCTCCATAGAACAGCCTTTCTGTGTCTTCTCCTTGTTCTGTTAGGGCAGCACATTCTTAAAGCATGTTTCACATTTGGTTTTCGACCCATTGATGTCTACAGATGAGATTTAACATTGACTTTTTTTGTATACGTTTCAGTCACCATACACTTCAATTCACACACAGTATGCAGTTTCATAACAGGAGCACACTGAGCTGTTATGTCATAGAGACGTGTAGACACAGTGGGTTCAGAGCTGCAGACGCACAAACAACACGACACAGGTTGACACTGTGACTTGGCACCAGTGAGCAAACAGTCACAAGAGACACACAGAGTCCCATACATACGTGTGGGCCGTCACACTCCAACACACACGCATGGATAATCGCAGACACCTGCACAACATCCACATTAAAGTGTGCACTGGAGTGTGAGCGTCTGTCTGTGTATGTTCCTCTGAATCAATGGGTCTTTCTTCTTGTTCTGTCTTTGACTCTGTTACTGTTGTAGACGTTGAGGAATGTATTAGACGTAGGCAACAGTGTCATTGTGTTTATTTTGGTTTTTTTTTTACTTTTTTGATGAATTGCATATTACAGCTGTTAGAGAAAAGACACACGACAAAGGTTGAAGAGGTAGCTAATAATTTAAGAAACAAAATCTGAGATTAAAGTTGTAAAGTTGTGGGAGAATGAACACCGACAGTTTTATTTGGACAGAAAAATAATTGTTCCCTAAGATTAAAAAGTCATACTAGACCTTATTCTGCAATATAATAGCAACTTTTTATCACCATGTGCATAATTGAGATTTTAATATTCACCATACTCACCCTTTAACCACATAATGCTGTGTATTAGTATTGAAGTGTTTGGTATTGAACAGATTCCCAGGAAAATCTCCCCAGTCTTTGAATTTTTTTTGTGCTCATTACATTCATAAATAGATATTGTTTTATCATGTAAATTTATGATCATCTCAGAAATATATTTTTTTCCTAAAATTTTCCCTCTGACCCCTTTTTTAAATTTTCATTTTTTCAACGGTGTCGAATTTTTATTTTATTTTTTTTACCTCTTTTATGTTAAAAGATTGCTTCAGATATATTTTGAGAGTAACTACAGTATTAATGTTTTTTTTTTACACCTAATAATTACTTGTACTGTTTTTATTCATTATTTGATGTGTTTTATTTATTTGTTTTTATGTCTGTGTACAGCACTTTGGCCAGCGGTGCTGTTTTTAAACTGCTTTATAAACAAAGTTGACTTGACTTTAATAAGTGAAACTACAGTTGTGCATACTGGTAAAACCTCAGTTGACCTCTTCCTCTTCTTGTTTTTTGCAGAGCCAGGTCAGCAGAAATCATTCAAGCGAAAGCGGTCTCTGATAAACTGGCCTTTCTGGAGAGGCTCCAACAGCCAGCTGGACGGTCTGGCCCTGTCCCCGACCGCGCTGTCCCCCACCCAGGGACGCCTGTTCGGACGACCCCTGAGCTCCCTCTGCTCCCCGGACCAAAGCCTCCCCAAGCCTGTCATGGTGAGCACAGTGAAGGTCACAAAGACCAGACCAGCAGGTTAAGACCCCGTCTGAGGGGTCACTGAATGAGTGTGAGTGTGTGGGAAGGGGGTGGTTTTGGTATGTGGAAGTGTTTAGATCCCAAATCTGGATCTTCTCTGGTTAAACACTCCCATCAGTCCGAAATGCTACTGTTTGGTTGCTCTGGTCACATTAGACTGAACACTTCTGTCACATATAATTGGCTCAAGTAGTAAATAAAAGGAACATAAAAGCAGTAATAAATAAACTTTGAGTCCACAGTCTGAACTCTAAGAGAACTTATTAAAACGCCTAAAGCAGCTGGATCTCCAACAAGGTTTCATTTAGTATTTAACACCAGAAAGACCAGGAATCATTGCACTTTCCTGTGTTTGATCCCATTTGCTCAAATCGAATCCTGATGCTGGGAAATAATGAATCTCAAACAAACCAAATCTCTTCTAATCATCAAGGAATGACAAAGATAAACACGCAAATGCCAAAGTTCGTGTTGCTTTGGTTCCCTCTGGTCTAAGGCGTCGCTGAACCTCTGGCACGGTTCTTTGACCACTGAGGATCAAAAAGCAGCTTTCCAGGGTCAGAGTTTGAGTTCTTAGTCACTTCACACACTTACTCTGTCTGTAGATTCAAAATAATGAAATTTGATGCAGTTATGACTTAAGGACTGACACACTTAACCAATGTATTGTAGTAGTTGGAGAGGATGTACTCAGATCTAGGCCTGGACAATATGAGCAGTACTGTTACCAGGATCGGTCTGCAATCGATAATTATCACTTTAAAGGTCTTAAGTTTAGAGACTGAATTTAGGATGAAACCTGGACATTTCAGAAATGTAGGGGTAGAGCATTCAAACAGTTATAATGAGAAAATGTAAGAGCACTGATACATGTATGCATTTTAGCTGACAACGTAGACAAAATAAACCAAAGGAAAGCTATATATTATAATAATTAGCATTTTATTACACGACACTGCTGAAATGTACTTAAGTAGCAATAACACTGAAAAATTCCTATAAGTCCTATAATCAAAACATGACTTAAGTAAAAGTACAGAAGCATTGGTGTCAAAATAAATACAAGTTTTAGAACATGATATTACTAGATAACAATTATTTATATACTAATGTATTAACCAATTTGCTGGTACTATTAGGGTTCACTTTAATTATCATACTGTATATACAGTTGAATTGCTTAATCTATGACACATTATACATTATAATAAATTTTTATTTTGCATTGATAACATGATTATGCTTAAGTAGAGACTAAACTATTCTAACAAATGTGTAAAAAAGACAGTATTTGCCTCTGAGATATATTCAGTACAAGCATAAAGTAGGGGAAATGGAAATACTTAAACAAATACTATAAACTTGTACTTAAACACACTACATACAGTATGTGTCTAAGTTCAAGTCCTCTCAGTTGTTACCAGCCTGTTTCTTCTTCCAGGACATGCTGGTGTTCCTGTACCTGGAGGGGCCCTACACCAGAGGGGTGTTCAGGCGGTCAGCGGGGGCCAAAGCCTGCCGTGAGCTCCGGGACAGACTGGATGGAGGAACCGAAGACCCGGAGGTCACACACCAGTCTGTGTTCGTCATCGCCGCTGTCCTCAAGGTAACACACAGATCAGCTCTGTCTGATTTGTCTCAAAGCAGACAACAGAGAGACGGATCAACTGATGTCTGTCCAAAGTCACCTAAGTCCAGACAGGATAATCTGTCTCTGCACAGCCAGGCGGGCTGCCAGTCACACACACAAGGTGCAGCATTGTTCAGCATCCAGACCCAACAGCCGCTGCAGCGTCCGCCGTCCAGGGAGCAGCTCAGGTGGTTTGGGGTTTCACACTGAGCTGCCGCTTCTCCCTTCTTCATTGTTCTTCATTCTGGGTCGTCGGCCTGGAATTAACAAAAGAAAGAAACTGTGTCACTGTGTCAACATAATGCTTAATTAAATGCCAGGTGGATTATAATAAAGTACAAGCACTGAAAATAAGTACTGAGATGGCTTCGAATATTCAGATATGGATCAAAAAACTGACACTTTTGACAACACAAGAATTTTATAAGATGGTTTCTTTTCTTCGAGTTAAAGGACTTAAGCATGAAACCCAATACTAGTACAATTAAAGACATTCAAAGAGTTTTATTTTCATGTGTGCAGTAAAGACACAGTTTCCCTGTACAATGAAAATCTTACTTTGCCGTCCACACTGAATACCAAGAGAATTTATAGAAATAGAAATAGAATACTTTAACTAGGAAATTAAAACAAACAAAACAAAGTGGCATTGAAGAACGGCATGCAAAAGAAAATGAGCATAAAAATTGTAAACTACTATTACTAAGAGAAAATACATATTTACATAAATGTGTAATATCTGGGTAATTGTGCAAACTGTCTGAGGCAAATGGTGTAAAACATGTGTAAAACTACCTGAGATAAATGAGATGTTAAATGTACAAGACTGTCAGAGAATTATTTACATGATAAAGAACACCTCCATCATCTTTATTTAACCAGGTAAGTTAGTTGAGAACTGATTCTCATTTTCAATAACAACCTGGATGTATGTATGTATGTATATATATATATATATATATACAAACAACCAGTCACTCTCACATTCACACCTATGGGCCATTTTAGAATAACCAATTAACCTATCAGGGCATGTCTTTGGATGGTGGGAGGAAGCCAGAGTACCCGGAGAGAACCCACGCAGACACAGGGAGAACATGCAAACTCCACACAGAAAGGCCCCACTGACTGGTGTTGGGATTGAACCCAGGACCTTCTTGCTGTGAGGCACGAGTGCTACCCACTGCACCACCGTGTATCAACTCTGATCAATTATGTGATTGTTGTTGTTCACAGGACTTCCTGCGGAACATCCCTGGCAGTCTGCTGTGTACAGATCTGTACAACCAGTGGATGGACGTGATGGACGGAGAGAGTGGAGAGGAGAGGACGCAGGCTGTCCACAAGTAGGGATTTATTTATCTGTTTATTTAACCTTTATTTAACCATCAACACAGATTAAGAACATATCCTTATTTACGACTGTGGCCTGGATTGAAGTCGGTTCCATTGTGTTCATTACAGTGTTCATTATGTTACCCTTTGTACAACACGTCACACAGACATTTAATATAAAAACACTGAATGAATGATGGTTCTGAGGTCTTGCGGCGCGTTATTAAGACACTTCATGTTAGTTGTTCTTTTAATTATGTACTGTTTATGTCTAGACACAGAGAGAGTAGTAAGGAAAAAATCATTTTACTTGTGTAAATAAAAAGAAAAACCATGAAAGCAACTATGTGAACGCATTCCTGTGGAGCCTTAGATCAGCAAACATGAAAACAGAGTGTGAGCAACCACCAGGGACCAAGAGTGTGCATTAACTTTTAGCACCAGTGTGAAATTTCTGGACTCAGCTTCTGCATCAGTGAAACGACATGATTCATCAGAAGTTTTCAGCCTACACAAACCTATAAAACTAACATGGATTTATGGTTGTCTGACATCAGTGAGAATTGGTAAAGCTATATTAACCCATGAAGACCCAGACAGCCACTGACAACCGAAACATCTACTGATGTTTAACAACTTCTGAACCACTAAACCTATCAATATTTTGAAATAATCAGTGTTAAATGCAGTTCGTCATCTTTTCAGGGTCATCAGATATGACCCATTTGGGCGTTCAGAGGCTCCGTAGTTACCGTGGAAACACCATCATCTTCTACAACATTGACTTTGTGGTTGTAGACACTTGCATTTGCTTTCAGTTGTTGACAGATTTGCTGAAAAAGTCACTTTTTCATCAGTTTCCTCTGTTTCTGATATAACCTCCAACTGTAATCTGAGCTTTTATGAACATCCACATTATCAGAAAATTAAATACAGGAAAATACCTGATTTTCGTGGAAAAAACACAAAATACAGAGGATAATATTATAGTAAATGGTGACAAATCACTTAAGAAAGGTTAAATAGAGAGAAAAATTCATTTGGGAAGTGACATAAACATAGCACTGGGTCTTTATGGGTTAAATTATATTATTACATCGCACACTGGAATTGAATAATACATAATCATTAGGCTAATGACAATTTGACATATGGAGGTGGAAGTGAGGCAAAGTGGACATCTGGAACATGTCGGATTTTTTGATCTTACTAAGTAGCACAAATTGGTCTGTAAAATCCACCTCACAAAAGTTCCATCCTAACAGTGGTAATTTGAATAATGACTGTAAGTGTTAGCTACTACCAACTGTAGCACCCACCCAGAGCCTGCATCTCCAACCTTCTCCATCCTTTCCTGTCTTCCTCAGGTTGCTTTGCCTCCTACCCAGCGAGAACCTGCTTCTGCTGCGACATGTGGTCGCCGTGCTGCACTGCATCCAAGGAAACGCCCACGACAACCAGATGAACGCCTTCAACCTGTCTGTCTGCATTGCTCCCAGCTTGCTCTGGGCCCCGGCGCCCACCACCCCCGAGATGGAGGGAGAGGGCACCAAAAAGGTGAGAAGGAGGGAACTTTTACATGTTGAATCCGATGCTTGGGCACATTTAACCACTGGGAGACCCACTGGACACAGTCAAGGAGCTGTGTGTGTGGAGCAGTGTGCAAACTCTGAGGAATTTAACATTTGGGTGGAATAATACACTGCAGCATGTGTGTGCGTGCTACTGGGATGTATGGCGTGAATGTGACTAAACAGACAGACATATCTTTGACAGACAGGTAATAAACTGCAGCTTTACACACACCCGTACCTGCATATGTGCACATACATACTGTATGATACACACACACACACACACACGCACACACAATCCCCATCACACAGCCTTAAAGCCATTTGTCAGCAGCCTGGAAGTGATTTCTGACCTCTGAGCTGGAGCTGACCCACTGACACACACCTGTAACACACACACACACACACACACACACACACACACACACACACACAGTTACGTTTGCACATCATCACTGACAGTCACTCATACGCTAAAATCACAACAGTCTTACACGAGGCTGAGCTTGAAGTCCTCGGGCTTAGAGCAAGACTTGACATGAAAGAGGAAAGCCTCAAAGCGCTCCGCTGACTTACTCAAGGGTACGAGGAAAATTAGATCAAGATAAATAACACTTAGTGAATTCTGTCATTTTGTAATTATTAGCGCTCATAGTTTTACAAATAAACTTATCTACTCCTGGTGGGAGTGCAGCAAAGAGACCACTGTGGTTTTATTTATTTTTCCATAACTCTTTGAAGTTATTCTTGGTTCATATTGAAGTGTAGCATTAACTTAGTATGAGTCCAATATTTGTAACTTAACTTGTGTTTATTTGTGGAAGAAGCTAACACAAGTTATATTTGAAATGCTCCAGTGTGCGTGTCTCTGTTATGCTGATTTATTATAGTGGAAATACAGATCATTGACTACAGACACTCACTGGATTAAAGACCCTGTGCAATTTTTGCAGCGAGGGAAAGTTAGATCCACTCTGAGGGGATTTACTGATGTTCTAAGGCTTGGCAGCGTGAACTAGTGTGAACTAGGGATCACATTTTGGGGATGGCTGTGACTGGATTTGTGTTTTGCTGATATCTGCACCAAATGCTATTGCAATGTCAGAAGTAGCCATGGTGTGATTTACTTAATACCTCGGCTAAAGAGGTCATGTGACCACTCCCATCTGTCTGTCTGTCTGTCTGTCTGTCTGTCTGTCTTCCAGCAGGATTATGATTTTTCATTAAAAGCGGTACTTTCCCTTCTGCTTTGAAAACTGTCTAAGTAAAATCCCTGTTCAGGACATCAGCGAATGTGCAAATTACCAACCAATATAAAATCTCCATTTTCTATGTTAACTTGTTAAGAAAATGGTTGTAACCAACTAAATGTTCATTACTATAAACACACAACATACACTTCAACCACTTTATTGAAGGTATTAACCCATAAAGAGCCAGTGTTACTTTTGTGGCAGTTCCCAAATGAATTTTTCTCTATATTTAACCTTTCTTAAGGGATTTGTCACCATTGATTGTAATAGTATCCTCCTTATTTTGCGTTTTTCCAGTGTAAAACATGCATTTTTCTATATTTAATTCACTGATCATGTAGATGTTCATTAAAGCTCAGATTAAAGTTGAGAAAACTGAAGAAAAAGTGACTTTTTCAGTAAAGATTTCAATAACTGAACATAAAAACAAGTGTCTCCATCCACTGATTTCCCAAACTCCATGGGTTTTACCGGTGAATCAATGTTGTAGTAGATGACGGTGTTTCCGCGGTAACTACAGAGCCTCTAAACGTCCAAATGGGTCATATCTGATGACCATGAAGATGACAAACTGCATTTAACACAGATTATTTCAAAGTATTGCTTCACCCTAACCAAAACAATGGATTAAAATATTTTAATCAGCCAATACAAGAAATGAGCAGCTCTTTTTTGGTATCATGCTCATATTTGTTAGAGAGAGAAATTTTTGTGGTTTTGGTGATTTTGACTTTGGATCGACATTGTTCCTCAAGGAATCATTCCAGGTCCTGTCCTGTTTGCTTTGTACATGCAACACTATTAGTCACTGTACAGTCAAATATTGTCCTCTCTGTTCGGTTGACTTGCTCAACACTGTGTCAGTTGCGTGCATCTGATTGGGTCTGTTTCTTGAAGATAAAAACTTTCAGAAACCAAGTGCCACCCAAAAGTCGTTTACTTAACTGTGGGGAACATTTTGCTGTCTCTCTCATCTTGGTCAAACCATCTAACCTGAAATGATGCAGTAGCTGCAGCCAGAGCCCACAGTGGAAGCCCCCCCCCCCCCGACCAAAGCCCACCACGTAGTCACCAGGACACAAAGCGTTTTGATTTGTGGTCTGTTTGGAAAGTTACACTCATTGAGTTACACACATATTCTGTGGGTGGCTGCGTTGCTTATCTTTTCTAATGTGTGTCTGTGTGTCCTCGAGGTGGTTGAGGTTCATTGAAAAAATATGCAAAGCATTTCCTACAGAATCCTGAGGCCAAATGTGTGTGTTTTTAGCGCAAATCTGTGCCACTGAAACACACCTCTGTTTCTCTCTTCACACACCCTCACATTCATAACACATGCACCACAAGTATGCACAAACACACACACACACACACACACACACTTGTCAGCACAAAAACCCTGGCTACCCACAAATACCTAAATATCTGTTTCA
>JAPQRQ010000015.1:11157827-11177071 GCA_037367365.1 Apogon talboti | reverse complement strand
GAACGTCCAAATGGGTCATATCTGATGACCATGAAAAGATGATAAACTGTATTTTACACCAATTATTTACATGTATTTATAGGATTAACTGAACAACAGTTATTGAACACTTTAGATCAGTAGATGGTTTTGGTCTCCAGCTGCTGTTTGGGTCTTTATGGGTTAAAAGGAATTTCTGATTATTACTTTTTTTTTTTTTGGAAATTGTGTTTCTAAAGGTTTATTTGCAGATTTAACCAACTTCACTGTCCATAATTCCAACATTAAGAAACATTCAAACTATCTGCAGAAGTAATATTGTAATAAACTGAAATGCTTATCTAGAGTGACCTATGAAAAGGGGAAACAGCCACGCTTTCTCTTTGCTCCTTGTCACTCTCTCTATCTGTTTGATTTTCATTTTTATTCCCTTCAACGGCCCCTTCCTTCCTCCCTTCACCTTCTTACTCGTGGCTCGTGCTCTTTGATGTTGCCCTTCCACCATATAAAGCCATGAAAACACAGAGGGTCCCATGCTGAAGGCCACACATGCCACATGTCACAGTGAGTGATTTGGCAGCGTGTGCAGCGCTCGTCTGCGTTAAGATCATCTAATACGGAAGAGCAATGTGTCCACAATCAGAGACAAGTTCCAACCTGTAACTACTGATAATGCAGTCCATGTGACATGTGGACATTAACCTGTGAAGACCACATTAACCCATGATTCACAGGTGGTTTTCATCCTAACAACTGTGTTTGTCCATTTTATTTATTATTTTCTTACTTTTTGTTCATTTTTGGTTCTTTTTTTAATGGAATATTTAGTCCATTTTGTTGATGTGGTTAAGTTTAGTTTACTTTATGCACATTTTGGTCTAATGCATTCTGATTTCTGCAACATTATGAGCAAAACAAGTACAATATAATTAGGTTTTGTCTTTTTTCTTAGATTCTCTACAGCTTTAGGTAACATTAAGCTAGATTTATTTATCATTTCAAACATTTTTTTCCAGAAATTCATTCTATTAAATAATAGTACATATCACTTTGTTGACAAAATGTCAAATTGACTGAAATCTAGGTTTTAAAGACGTATAATATCATGCAATTTCCAGGTATTTTTCATCTTAAGTACTGTTTTTTTTTTTTTTTTTGGGCACTTATGGGTAAGAAACCAAATATGGTAACTTCAATGACCTTGATTTTCTACATAAGAAAAGAAAATTTTGTTTTAAAACCAAACCTTGTTACACTTAATAACCTGAAAAAAAAAAGTTGTCTGTTAATTTAAGTCATTAAATGCAGTTTTGTAAATATATACCACAAATGCACAACCAAGGATCATAAGAATGTTATCATCATCACAATCAGGGATGAATGTGATCCGTGCAGCACCTCTGCAGCCAGCAGCACATTACTGAGTCTGACTTCTATTTCATTTGGCATTCGGACGCTCTAATGGCTGCTTTCCCTGTTTCTTCTCCACGCTGCTCAAAACATCACGTCACCTTACAGACGAAGCCAAACTCGGTGTGTTTACTACTCCTGGTTGCCAGAGCCCGATACCCAAACAAAGATCATGTAACTGACGTTTACAAGACGAGCAGTGTGCAGATGATACGTGGAGCAGCAGATATCTGTCTGAGGAGAGATCAACTTATGTCTGAAACATGCAGCGTCCAGGTTGGAAATATTAAGAAAAGCAGCCTTATCTTTATGGTCTGTGAGGAAGGAGTTGATATGAACCAGCAGCTGGAATATTAACATATACACTAACAATGAATAACTTCTAAAAGGTTGTCACGTCATTGGTAAGACATTTCAATCCATCTCCATAATGATTTGAAGAACAGTAACATCAAGTAAAAGATAAAGATATTTTCTGCTTATTTTCACCAGAAGTAAAAGGAATCTTCTCAGTGGGCAAAAAGAGGGGAATTATTAACCCTTTATAGGTCACTCATAGAAATATACTCTGAAATTCTAAATGTCAACCTTAGTCTGTCATTGGAGGACCTAACAAGAGTTTACTTTTGTGAAATTTTACAAAATATCCTATTGTTATGTAGAATATCAAGGTCAATCAAGTTACCATATTTAGTTCCTTATCCATAATTGGCAAAAAAAAAAAATCAATGAAGTAAATATAAAAAATAAAAAAAACACATTAGGTGAAAGGAACATGTATTTTAAAACATTAGAACATCACTTTTAGAACATTAGACCAACATAAGTGCTGATCCAGACACCTGTCAACATTCAAATTTGTTTCACAGTTTTGGGAAACACAGCTAATGTGGCACAATTAAGCAACAGCATGTCTGAAATGTGAAGTATTTGACACTAACTTAAGTTTTTAGCTGAAGAGAGAAATAATATCACATATGTAGGTGTTAAAAATGACCAAACAGAAAAAAAATCAAAGGATGGAAACAAAAATCATTAACAGACAATGTATCATATGCACACAGCTCCATAAAGTTCAATAGGTAAAATGTTTCCAAAGGTGCTCTGAGGTTACAAAATAATATAAATCATTCATTGTTCCCTCTATTCTGCTGGAATTTTACTTTCATAAGTCAGAAAGACACGTCAAACCACCTCCATGTGTAAACACAGCGGCTATTGTAATCTGTACTGTACTGAACACAATGGGAACTGCACTCACTGTTGACTCCTGTCACACAAGAAAAACCTCTGTTTGCTTAAAACCTCAAGGAATCAATGCATAAAGAATGACACGTGCAAACATTAATATTACTTAGTTCAGCACTGTTTGTTTAGTATTTAAAATTTCACAGGGACTCAGAGTCAGTGTGTATCAGATCAGATGGGGTTTGGTGTCCTCTTGTGGCTGAAAAAGGAACCTGCACTTAGAGTGAGGGAGTAGATTTACCCATACATACTGTAAGTGTTCTGTCATAAATAAAAGTCATATTTCAGAGAAAGACGAGGAATATTTACAAAAAGGGCTGTGGAAAAACATAAGGTGAGGTCTATAAAAAATAAAAATAAAAAAAGCTTTTTGCTTTTGCTCTTTTTGAAACCTCCAAAATGTGTTTCATGTAGTCACAAACATTTAGCTGTAACATTAAATTGACTAAAAAGGTCACTGGAGGATAGTCACAAAATAAGACCGTTTTAACCCCAGTAATCACAAATTGACATTTAAAATAGAATAGATTACTGGTTCTCAAATGGTCTCACTTTCATTTTTCATGGTTTTCACACTACCACCCTATTTTATAGACCTAGAGCCCAGCAGAAGGATTAACAAACAATACATAAATAAATAAATCAGACATATTCAAGGTCACTGTGAATTTAAAAAATAGAATAAAATAAAGTCAGGTCCATATATTTGGACAGTGACAGAACTTTTGTAATTTTGCTATATTTAATACATTCAGGATCATATTTATGCTTCACCTTATACACAAACAATGTAAACGTAGCCTGTTGCCTTTCAAATGTGTTGTGGAAACAGTCAATCACTGCAGATGTGTGATGCATGTCTCACAAAAGATCAAAATAAAGTCTACCATATCACATAGCATTTACAACAACATACAATCAGTTTAATGAGCTTTTTTAAACCCACAGGCTTCATGACACACTAGGAAACAAATCTGAAACTCACTTAGATGGTGATGTGAAAGGGAACTGTCACTCCCGTCTGTTCCCACTCCCACAAAAATGCTCCTCTGCACAGTACTGACAGAATAATGGCTCCTGTCCCATCCCATTCCCATGTTGTGCTTCACTTTTAAGATTAGGACTATTCTTAAGGGAATGCAATGTTTTTCTTGTATCTCTGACATCTTACATTTTGCAAAAGAGATGACATTCAACTGGATTTCATTTCATTACACATTTTTCATATTAGAATTATACTTAAGTAAGAAAAGTGATGATATGATATAATTATAGTGTATTCACATTTTGATATCAGCCTTCAGATCTGAATACTTACGCCTCTGCAATTACTGCTGCAGTGAGTTTGTATCTGTTGCCCTGGAAACAACAGTGCTGCTGTTTCCATAAGTGAACACATGGTGGCAGTGTTGCACAACAGAGCGCTTTTCTCAACCTGCAATACCTGCAGTATCTAATCCAATGCAAATACCAAATAATTCTAATAAACATTATTTGATTTCTTTAATACATGCAGTTCAGGGTGATTCAGACTAATCAGTTTATTTCAATAATGATGATTATGATCTTAATCAATTGCACTTTTATTAGTTTTCTTTCAACCCTTTCCCCATGCATTACAGCCCATAACCATCTGTATTCTAACTCTGTGTATAGTGGGGTTCAGTTTCTTCCTTCCAGATGCATGTTTGTAGTTGAAGCACAGAATAGAATGGTATTAAAAAAATTTTTAATCCAGCAGCATAAGATGAAGTCTTGCTCATATTGTGGTTATTGTGTTTTAAACAGACCAAACCATGATAAAAAAAAAAACAAAAAACAAAACACTGCATTTGTTCTGTCCTCTGTGTAATTCAGGTTTCAGAGAATCGTTGCAGAAATGACAGAAAAGAAAGCGCTCTCTCTGCTCAACACAATCATTTATTCATATTTTCTCCATGCTGCATTTTAATTTTAACTCACCACGTTGTACATTTATGCCAGTGATATTAAAAATAGGCCACAGATGCAAACTGATGAATCAGCTCCCCACGAGATCTGACATTAATCTGGCCTCCATTTTTAACTGACTTCTCGTAACGAGGCAGCAGTGCATTATGACACACTATCACCGCAGCTTGTACACAGCGTTGACATCTGACACATGAAGACAGGTGACAAATGAAAGGAAAAACCAACAGAAAGCGTCTGAGTAAGATGTTAAGTATAAACAGCTTTAACATTATTGTTTTTAAGACATTAAGGACAATTTGCATGTAAATCAATCACACAAAAACATATGGGGAGAAAAAAAAAGGAACAGAAACAAAGAATGAAAGATACCACTAAACAGAAGAAGGGCACATTTACATTTTAGTGTTATTGAAGGAGTCCATTTTGAGCCAAATACCAATTAATCAGATAACTGTAACTCCTGAGAGGACCGTCAACATCTGTGGACATCGATGATCTTTGTATTAGAAGTAGGAACTGTTGAACTAAACACCAACAGGATAAATAAACCTGGATCAGTCATCATCAAACTCCATCAATGAATCAACAGATCTGGAACTGATGTAAAATAAGTTTCAGACAACTGTACATGCCAGTTTTATTTTGGACCCACAGTATTATTCACCAGGCTATCGACCGCTATCGGAACAACATTTTGCCAATACTGAGTTTATAAAACGTTAATCAATTAAATCAATGCCAATGAATTGTTCTATTTTAATGTATTTTATGTATAAATCTGTGGGTATCTTCAAGGTAAAAAGCACTGTATAAAAGCAAGTCCATTAGCATTTTCACCTTTTATATCAAATGTAAACACAGAATTTATGAATATCTGAAAGTTACAAAGCATAAATACAGAAATTCAGTGTTTTTAACATCACTGTTGTCAGATGTTTCTTATTGTTTAATGCGTGTGAGCCTGATGACGTTCTTACATCATGTGATCATCAGTAGTATCAGTATTTGCTTCAGAATGGGTCATTTTTTCAGTGGATTGAGTGGGTGTAGCTTATAGATCACTGATGTGCTGGTGTGTTTTTGTCATCATGACTTCAGGTTGAGGCGTTCTGCTTACCGGTGACTCACGGCTCAGAGATGACACATCTCAGAACCGCACGGCTCCGTTTCACAACAAGGCTATTTTCATAAAGCCTTCATTTTTCAGGCAGTGATGAATGGAGAGCTTTTTCGGGAGACGGGGAGCGGATCGGCCTGCTCGGGTGGGAAGAAACCTGACACAGTTGTGACAAACAAAAAATTACCATTTCCATATTTTTACGATCAAATTTAAAAGGGTACAATTGTATATTATGGGCTGTGATGTAGAAATATTTACTTTCCAATGCAGCAGTTTTAAAAATGGTTCTGTTCCATCACCTGCAGCAACAACGATGTGGTCCGTTACTGTGGCAGCTACTTTATATTCAGTTTTAGATACAGGGACACCAGATAAAACCCAGGCATCTTCACATGATTCATGGAAGAGAAAAAAATCCCACGTTTTCAGTTCCTTACCTCCCTCTGTAAACTGATTTGATCACTGGTGTCATATTGGATGATAAGAACATTTATGGAAATTAAGCCATGGGAAAATTTTAGAGGATCATCAAGTTATGTCAGTTTTATTTATATAGTCCAAATCACATCATAAATTTGATTCAGTCTGCTTTATAATCTGCACAGTAAACACCATCTGTCCATCGACCACAGGGTGAATTCAGTGTTGGATAGATCTGTTAAATGTGATCTGGCTTTTAGACTTTTTGTAAGATATTTTTGTAAGACAAAACTATGGCTTTTTTGGATCCTTGACTGTGTGTTAAACTAAGAAAGTAAATAAGATGTTTATCTACTAGATGTATGACCCATCTGGATATTCAGATATGGAAACATCTTCTACAACACTGATTCATTAATAAAACCCGTATGGTTGTAGAAGGTTGTTTTTTTTTTAGCTTGTTCAGTTAATGACATATTTTGCTGAAAAAGTCACTTTTCCATCAGTTTCCTGTTTTGATACAGTACCTTTGACTTTAGTCAGAGCGTTTATAAACATCTACAGGATCAGTAAAATAAAATACAATTATAAATTGTGATAAATCACTTAGGAAATGGTTGATGTTTGATGACACATCAGTTAATGGCTGGTTAGCTTAATTGGTTAAAGTATGGCGTTAATAACGTCAAGGATGCGGGTTCGAATCCCATGGGGTCCCCTACATTTACTAGTCTGTAAGTGGGTGCAATGACAACAAACATTTATCTTATGAAGACTTAGATGTTTGTAAAATTTCTTTTGTTAATTGCCACCAAAATATTTCTAGATAGTCTATAGGGGTTAAAATAATTGTGAAGCTGTCAGAAACATGTACAGTAATGTGAAATATAAATTAATGGGACTATGATATGTAAATACTCCAGTAAATTAAATGTAGTGTATCTGAGTGTGCATTCTAAAACTGAACAGTGGACATAAACTGTGAGCTACCACCTTTAGGTCGACGTGTGTGCTGTTTGCTTGTGGAAAAGTTCGGGGGCCCCTGGGGGTCTCGCGCCCTGCAGCGGGCTCCTCTGCAGAGCTTCGGTGACGAGGTGAGGGAGGGGTGAATCCGCAGGACTCCGCTCACCACGCCTCGGTACGGTAAGTTCGTCAGCCATATTGACTGTCTGTACCTCTTCTCCGGCCGCGGAGTGAGTGGAGGAGTCTGGCGGAGGAGGAGGCTCTGTCACGGCGTTCTGTCTCACCGTCGCGTGCACGCACCGCGTCCCGTAAACAGCGCACAGGACAGGACAGGACAGGACCGGAAGGTGAACCGCTCTATTTTTACCCTCTGTGGATATATATATATATAAAGTAGGCTTGCCGGCTGGAGGGGGTGACAGTTGGAGACATCCTCAGCGCAGCCCGGCGTCAGAGGTGAGTTTTATCGCCTTCATGTAAGCCGTTCAGATGAGGGGCATTTATTCACTTCTCCGTGGCTGCGCAGCGGTAACCGTGCTTTTTACGCATCCTACACGGACTTCCAACTTGTTTTCTCGCGGGGGCCGTGTTTGACAGGCGGCGTGGCTCGACGTGTAGCCCTGGTTTTTTGGTTGGTTTTTTTTTTCTACCGGCTTCTTGCACGTTTCGGCTCGGGAGGACCGGTGAGTAGCCGTAAACTGGTGTCACTTTGCGCCGAGGTGCTCCGTGTCACCTCAGCGTTATGCAACCGGACAGAGCTTAATGTTCATGATAATTAGATTCCCGTTCCCGTTTCAGAATAAATTACCAGGTTTGGGCTGTCCTTGCGGATTTATTTAGTCTTTTTTTAGCGCTAGTTATTTCACCATTATTGTCATGACAAGTCTGAACGTGCCCGGGTTTGATGTTGAAATTCAGTGGTGTAGTGACGCCCTGTTTGGTGCTTTTTTTTTGTTGTTGGAGGGCTCATTTGTAAAGCTTGAAGCGGAAACAATGTTTTTTGCGTAGTTTGCAACTTTTTAGCGCCTGTTTTTGCTGACCACGCGCCCTTCTTTCTGCAAACAAACAGCACGCGCTAATACATAACGCTGTCATGTTCTTGTCTTCTACTGTAGCGGCTGAAAGTCCGCTATTTTTGCGCCATACTGCTCTAACTTTAATAGTCTGGGTGCTCTCTACCTGTTGTGTTGAACGTAGCCTGTGACATTTACCTGAGAAACCATTCGGCTACCGTGTAAACCAAGTTAGAGTGAGTTCAGCTGAGTTTACGCCCCGCTACATGTCTGTCCTGGAAACAACGCTGCCCACGCCGCTTACAGCACGGGCTTAGGTCAGCGTTCACGCGTAAACAGCGATCCTGAATACGGTGCCATTTGCGCGCCCACGCTTGATGCCAGTGCTCCATCTGGCACAAACAGATGCTCCGTCGGCGTCAGGAGAAGTGAGGAGCTGTTGATTGGCCTCATTACCGCACAAGGAGCCACGCCATTGGCTGATATCCCTGTCACGCAAATTCCCCCAGTCGTCCCGCCCACACCGGGGACCAAATTACAACTCATTTGAGAAAGAGGCTCTCTGCATCATGACATGAGATACCTTTGACGGCTGGTTTTAGATTTCTCTCAGCAGCAGTATTTTTGTAAGCACTTGCATAATCTCATGGCTTGAGATCAGAGGAGGATAATGCTTTCTCGTCTCTTCTGTATCATCTGTGAACTTGGTCTAATTACTGGAGATGAGGGTTATCCTAATCCTATGTTTGACCCTGTGACCCCAGGACAGGACGGTCAACAGCAGAGGACGTGTGACAAATTATAGGGAACGTCTGATGATGATGGTGGAGTCTTCCAGGATGATGTATGAGTATGACAGTGATGTGAATCATACTGTGGCCTCTTCAGAAGTTAGACTGTGTTCTCCACCTCCAACATCAAAACATCAAATGATGGAATAGGTTTAGTTAGAATGGGGTTCATTTTTCCAGTAGAGTTTACCATAGGTCTGGACTATACAGACAAGAACCAAAACATTATCATGTTCATAGGCGGACAATGTTCATAGCTGTTGGTAATTATTGTGATAAATGTCAGATTATTTCTTTTCAATTTCAAGTCTGATTTTTGGTCTTGACTGTAAGTTAAAGACAAATAAGGCAACAGTGCATACATGTTGTTAGTGATTTAGGTTTTAATTTGTTTCAGTATTTCAGTCTTATGTTGTGGAAGCCAGTCTTTACAGATACATACACAACTATCCAAGATCAAAATATACGTGAGTAAAATCAAATAGAACCACAAACACTTGGGAATATTTTGGAATCAGTGCAGTTAAAATTAATGCAACAACAAAAACTAGTTTCCACAATCCAACAGTCACATTTGGCACATGGAACTGGCAAAATCGAGACACATTTCTCACATGCCAGCTGCCACTGTGAGATAGTCTGAAATTGTCTTCAGTGTCATGGAGGTCTGGCTTGTTGAAGCAGTTTGAGTACAGCTCGTATCAGCTCGTCTTGCACTTCCACCGTGGTTACTGTTACTGAGTTTTTCTCATTACTATCCCCAGATTGTCAGGGACAGATTTCCAAGTCGTTTTTTTTAATTTTTGCAGTTTTGTCTTATCAGTTGTGTGAACCAAAAAGATAATAGGGGAGATGGAGTGACTGCAGCAGCGGTGCCAGTTAAACACATGCACTGTGTTGTAGAAGTGCGTGCATGCATAACTAATTAGTACAGTAGGTCAAAGTTGATCCGTTGAGTGGTTCAGCAGTGTGGTGAACATTAAAATGAGAAGCTAAAGTGATAACTGTAATGTTTATCTTAATTAATATTTCCAAATCATCAGTTTAGGTAATAGTGACTTCTGTTTTATGGGCCTGGAGAGAAAAATATGAGTAGAAGTCATAGAAATGATGTCAAATCTATGACCATTCACACAACTGAGGCTGTTGTGTGGAACTAAAGCTGCAGGAAACTAATCGGCCTGTTGAACTCGACTTCATAAACATTTGTGCTGGTGATTAGTCTATGGTGCAGCAGACACAGTGCAGGTGTTTTACTTTGTCGGTGTCAGTTGGTGACAGGGAGCAAACTCTTTAAGTTTCACAACCCACATCACAGCCAGGCTCACTGACAGATGCTCTCTAGTTTCTCTTTCCATGTCTCACTTTTAGCCTCTCTGTGTTACGTCGTCTCCCGCTGGACTTCTTTCACTTTCCTTTTCTCTTGGCTCTCTGCAGGTACCTCTGTCTTTCTTGCCCTTTTCCTCTAAAACATACCATTTTTTGTGTTATTTCCAAAAGCCAGACTGGCATGTTACACTTATCATGTGCATCGTCCATTGTTCATGTTCTGTAAAAGGAGCACAGTCTTCTTCAAGGACGAAGAATATTGAAAAATTACTAAAATTGTATAGTTTACAGGATTTGAGGCAAAATTGAATTGAATTGAATTCAACTCCTAAAAATACATTACTGTCACCTTTATATTCTGCACATTTTGACACTTGACTCACTTTTGTGTGTATGTGTGTGTGTCTTGTTTTTTTACTTGACTGTTTTATACTTATATTTTTTACTAGCGTGTTGACCCGTGTTAATCCACAGGTTCTAGAAGCCATCATTACTGTATGACTTCATCACACTCACATTACTTGATGACTTGACTAAGCTTACTGCTGTAACACACAGATTTTATCTCTGGTGTGTCTGTTGCATTTGACTTTCCTCTCTGATTCAAACTGTTGTAACTGCTGCCGCGGTTGTCATGACAGCATAGCAACATGATGACATCATGAAAATTGGTTACATTGTGACATTTCCCCATTGTTGTTGTCATGACAACATAGCAACATAACATAGGCTCCTTATGGAGGAGCCGTGGGTGTCTGTGTTAAATTCACTAAGAAACCACCTCTGAAACAAACTGCTGTCAATCCATAACCATACATCCTATATCACAAATTCTTGCAGGTGAGGCATGCGGTGAGTCTTCTGAACATATTGATGTACAAAATGTGGAAAAAAAGACAGAACTGAATAAGCAGTGACTGGGAAAGTGGAGTTAGTTAAACATGTTAGTGAGAGACATTTAACATTGGAGTGAATGAGAGAAAAAGAGGCACTCTGCGCTTGGAGGCATGTAGATCAAAAACGAAATGTTTTAAGATTAAAATGTGAATAATCTTTGAAAGAAAAGAGTTTCTCCAACATTTTGATGAAAACATTGTAGCTGAAAACCCAGAAATGTAAGAGTTATGAAGAGTTGTTTGTAGATTTTCTACCATAAAACCCAACCCTCTTCACGCTAAGTTCGAGTGGGGACGATTTCAGCCAATCAGCTGTCAGCATTTCTGTTCCCCATATATGTGTATGGGGTTGGGTTTTCAGCACTGTAAGCCCATTTTAATTTAAAACACAACTAAGAACTCAAAAAAGTATTGGTCATATCAATAAGCTGTTTTCGGCAGTCTGATCATTGGCCCAAAATACATAAGTACTCCAATCGCAGAGTCTAGATCTCTCCGGTTTTTAAGTTATAAATCAGACACACACACACACACACACACACACACACACACACACACACACACACACACACACACATACAGATACTCTGAGACTTTCCAGTATTATGATATAGATTCTTGACTGTCTTATAATTGCTGTATTTTACTTGAGCACCTTACAGAACATAAAACCAAATTTTGTTGCACTATACAATGGTATTTTGCAATGTCAATAAAGCTTATTCTATTCTATTCTATTCTATTCTATTCTATTCTATTCTATTCTATTCTATTCTATTCTACTCTATTCTAATTATGTGGCGCTTTCAAAATCAAATGCAATATGTGGACTTGTTCAGTGCATTTAACACATGTGGGCCAATGATTTTCTGACTAAAGATGCATGATTCCGTTGTCTGGGCGTTGTCACCACATCACAGCCTTGGGGTCTATGAAGGGAGACCAGAGCCTCATATGTTTGACAGGATTCCTGTGGGAGAAGTGACTCACTTCCCTGAGCAACAACAACCATTTTGTGAAAGCTGTAGTTTTCAGAACAATCAGATGACCTCTGTGATGATCTTTGACATCGTATCCATAGACTAGCCGTTTTCAACACCACCTGAATAAAATCTAACGTTAATGAAACATTTTGAGACAAGTGACACTTGGAGATGTTGCAACAGGAGAGTTTCATTAATGACAGCTCTACAGTTTATCATGTGCCGAACCACGGACCAAACACGTCACATTTCTGCTTTATATTCTTAAAAACAAAAGGTGGAAACAAGCTAACTCACCCATTGTGTCGCTAAACTGTCTCACAGCTAAGACATCCACTGTGCTGAACCACAAAATGAACTGTTTTTAACATTAGGAGAACATTCAGTGACATATGATTGGCTCAGTCATGCGTGTTATCAAATCTTAAGCTATTTAGCCACAGATTAGCCATTTTCAACTTCATCAACCATCCAGTTGGAATCTGTCATCTTTAGTCTAAATATCATTGGCTGATTTGTATTAGGTGTTTGATTCAGATGAACAACACCCATAGTCTGATAATAAGACAGATTTGAGGTTTAATTTTTACTGTAGTTTATATTCTTTATAATAATTCTACCAGTACTACTGATAATAAACAGTAGTGCACAACGTTTTCTTGTAGTGGTGTATTTTCACAGGGGCTCACATTCTTATGATTAATTTGTCTACTTTTGCCTCAAGGTGTGGCTGTGTAACTCTAGCTTTGTGTAAAATAATTTGTCCAATTTTGTGTTGTTTTAAGGACATATTTAACACACTTTGTATAGCCAAGGACAGCATGGTTACAGTATGTTTACTTATATTGGCCTTAACCTCTCTGACACTGTCACCGTGTTGAAGCCACAAACACAATGAATGTGTTAAAAGTAACACAACAAACAGCCGCATAATTCACTCATAGTATTTAACACAGTTTGTGTCTGTTTGAACACTTCGGTGCCTTAATGAAATTATTATAATCATTGTTTACATGGATCCAAAATAAGGCGCATTCACATCCTCCAAAGCATTTAATCAGAGTAAAGCTTTTATCCTGCTGTCAAGTGTCTAATGCGTTGGAACAATGAAAGATTTGCAGCTATGTTAAACTTTTCAAACGCCTTTATAACCATTGAGATGTTCAGAATCCTTAAAACTATTATTTCTTTGTATTTATTCATTTGTTTGTTTAAACGAGACTGAAAAGGAGACCCTGCTTCCACCATTAGTTTGGCAAAATTGTTACGAGCACATGTGTTTTCCCAAGCATTGAAAGACATTTATAGTATCTGCATTTTATTTCATTACGTAGGTGCAGACCATCTGTGCTTTTTGACACTTTTGCTAAGGAATCAGTTGAGTCCTCTGTTGTAAAGACTTGTTGTCAAAAGGAGCAGTTTGTACAGTTTCCTGTTGCTGTAACAGCTGTTGAAAGTTCTGTATGTGTGTGACATTTCGTCCATAACTCCTACAGTGCAACTGTGTGTGACTGATTTGGGCACAACATAAGAGAAGGAGTGTAATGTGCAGAGAGCAGAGTTTGTTTCTGCATGAATAGTGACCTGGAAGCTGTATCCGCCTGGAGGGAACCTCTGCTTTCACTGAATGAAAGGACACACACACACACACACACACACACACACACACACACACACTACCCTGCAGGGTAATACATCAAGGTTTTACGAGGTACAAGGTTTTTCCTGGGTCGAAATGAGGCGGAGGCAGTACTTTCAGGTAGTTTAATCAAATAATTTTGTAAGTAACATATTTTAGTAGTTCTAATAATTACATGTTCAAAGCACTTATTATGATAAACCATTAACAGGTGACCAATGTACCCTTACTTTGTCCAAAAAAAAAAATCTACGATAAAGTTTGGGACCTATTTTCTTCACCAGTAGACTTATGTTTTGTAAAAATTGAACAATAGTGACAATCACTTACTAGAGACACTCAACCCAACTGCTTATCACATCACTATATCATAAATTTACCCTTACATATCCAGTATTGTTTTGTTTCTTGTGTTGAGAGCTGGCGGTGAAGGTGGCCTGGTAATTCTGTGCTGAACACGGCAGACCTGTGTTCCTTTGAAACGGTTCAGGCCTTCAAATACAGCTCACATTATAGGTCACCCTGAAGTGTGTGTGTGTGTTGGGTTGTGTTTCCTTAAACCCTGGGGCATTTAAATCCACAAAAGGTTGTAAATGGTAATCACTTTCACCTTGCTGAATGGAGAACAAGCAGACGCTGTATTATCGCTCTGACTGCTGTGTGAGGAAGCAACAAAAAACAGTCGGCGATGGAAAAAAGTTAGCGATTGCTGTCTTTACTGTCTATCTCCCAGCTGCAGGTATATGGGTCAAGGCGAGCTTTGAATTCTTATGTGTTCCTCCTCTTTCATCAGTGCTCTATTCTTCTTACTCTGTCACCATTTGCCACCGGTGATAAGGTTAAATACAATGAACAGATGGAAATACAGCAGTGGAAGAAAATTACAATTCCACACCCACTTATTAAACTCAACACACAAAGGCTGCGGATGGGTCAATTTTACTATCTGCTTAATATTCACAGGATTTAACCAGCAGGCCGACACTGATAAGGGGTCAGTGTCTTATGTGTATTAACCAGACTTCAAAGGGCTGTGTTTTTATCTGCCCCTGCTTCAGACTATACTGCAAGAACCAGAAGCTGAAGTTTGTTACCACCATGCATGCAATTTGTGATGGGGTGAATCCTAAAGAAATGTCTGTTTTTCTTTCCATGACATTCTCCAAATAAATACCAAACAATGCCTCTTAGCTTGTCTAAAATCTCTGGAGGCTGATCGATTCATGGCATATTGATTTATTAAATGGCAACTATATTAGACTTGCCAAAGGTTAGGGGTTAGGTTAATAAAATACACATACAGCAACACAAAATCCAATAATTTATCGATAACAAATAATCTTTCTGCAGTAATGTGGTTCTTCAGGGACATTGAGCAGTATTGTTGCCAAGCAACACACAGTTGCAGTGGAAAGCATCTTCAAGGACGGGGCCGATGATTAACATTGATGTGGATATCACTGCTGATGTGCAAAGGGTGTACTGTAGTGTTGGATCATGTCTGCGCTCCTCTTTGCTAATCCATGGGTGTGTGTGACTCAGTGCTGATTGTCAGTACTTGTATGGCCCTGACCAAATTGCTCAAATACTAGAGTGAACATAAATGTTTGGTATGGCATTTGTAGCATTGTTTGATACCAGTTTTCAGTGCATTCGATGAAAAGCTCAGTGTCATTTGTACTTGTGTTTGCGGTGCACCGTTTATAAGAAGGTCTGTCCATCAGTCGGTCCTGATTATATTCTAAATGTTAGAACAGCTGGACAAAAATGTGGAAAATTTTAGCTGAAATATTCACTTGGACACAAAGATGAACTGAAGAAAGTTTTGGGGCTGAAGGTCAGCATCACTGTGACCTCAACTCAAGGAACTGGTGATGACTAACTGGATAACTAAATATGAAGTTTGACTCTGGATAAGTGCATTGTAGATGCTGGAGGCAGAATGCTGCTCACTGTAGTTTAAATGTCAGTAAATTTGTGGTGATGATTCACATTTAACGATTTGTTTTGCACATTAACGCTGGTGTAATGTGGTAACATTGTGTGTAGTTTACAACTGTTTCAAAAGCAGCTCGGAAAATTTCATCAAGACTGGATTTATTTGTTATATAAACATATATTTGGGGACTTTAAAGCTTTTTTTTATATGCATCAGGAAGATAGGAAAAGAGGTGGGGAATGATATACAACTGTCACTGCAGTTGTTCATGTTGAAAGATATTTTAATGCAATTTATGTGGGAATACAGTTTTTTAAAGCAGTGATATGTGCCTTTAGTGGGACTATGTTCTGGAGACTATGACAGTGCACCACAGTGGTTCAGGTATTTTTAATGGTATGGTGACACATTTTACTTTGCACATTTTATCAAAAATTTGCAGAACATTTACTCTCTTATCATGTTTTATGAACACAACTATGTGATGATGGTGACAGTTTGGTAATCTTCCTGGGTTTGGTCTGAGCTGCTTATGTCCTGAACTGAAGCTGCTCTGAAGACCCCTGCTGACTTCTAACAAAGGCGGGTCCCAGGCGTCTCATACCTTCTGGTTTTAGTCCTGATGGAAGGATGGGGGGTCTGATAGGGCTGTGCATTGATTTACAGGACATACCCCTCAGCGATGTGGGACTTCAAAGTGAATTTCCCTAAGATGAATTTGTATGAGAAAATGAGGGCTGAAATAGGACACGTCTTTTTTTTTTTTTTCAGAATATATTCATAATGCTGTCTGATGTGATTAGAACATTCTCTGTTTGATGAAGATGGTTTAAATTTACATTCCAGCGTCTTAGTCAGGAATAAGAAATGGAAACAAGACAGTAAAGAGCATTAAGGTGTGTGTGTGTGTGTGTGTGTGTGTGTGTGTGTTACTGCCCATGTTTTTTTTTTTTAATTCGGAGAAAAGAAAAAAAAAACTGAAAAAATAACAAATTTGATAACCGACTCTTCATGTTGAACTCTAAAAGTACAACAGTGCTTTCACCATAAATGTCTTTTTTTTGTATTTGTTGTCATATTTTAATATATATTTTGGTTTTTTTTCCAAATAAAATTTTTTCCATCATATTTCAGATTTAAGTCAAGGTTTTTTTTTTGTTTAAATTTTTTTTTCAGACTCAAATGTTATTTTCTAAGCTTATTTCATATGGAAAAAGTAGGGTTTCAAACTGTAAAAAAAAAAAAAAAAAGACCTGAATCTTTAATTTACAACGAAAATAATAACACCCTAAATAATGATAAAATATCAATGAAAAGTTTAAAAAAAATGTTCTATAGATCGTGGTCCCAGATTTGGCTCCATTTTTTAATATCTTGTGACTGTCAAAGACATGTCATTAAGGACAGACTGTAAACTGCATCTGATGTTCATTGTCTGTTTGGTAATGTGTTATTTTTCGTTGTTGCATTCACTCAGGTGCTTGTGCCCCGTTAAGGAGGCTGGAAGACGGAAGACGACTTTTTTCAGTTTTCTCATCAGCAGGGGACGGGTGGAGAGAGGAGAAAGATGCCCAAACCGGTAAGTAACACGCAGGACATGAATAACTGATTTACAGCGCTACTACTGTCATGTAAGGTATTAGTGCGTGTACTGGTATCCTTTCATGTCCCACGTCACTCCCACTTCTCTGTAGCATTCCTCACCTGTTTGCTGTTGTCCTCTGTCGGATTAGTCCAGAGTCTGCAGTGTCTGGACCTCCTGAGACTCTTATGTGGTTGTTGTCTTATGCATTTCACCTGCTTCATGTTTAAAGCGGCTAATGACTTTCATCACAAGTTTTTCTTCAAATTTGTAAAATCTAGCCTAATTATCACTAATCCATTAGTCTTTCCATGCCAACGCACCTGGATCACTTCCCTCATGGTGAACAACTTCAACAAGATGACATCACCACACACCAGATACATACCAAAATGATACGTTACTCGGGCCTTTTTGGCAATTTTTTTTTTCGCGAAGTGCATTGTGGGAATAAGAATTCCACACGGCCACAGCAGCAACAAACATGAAAACAAGCAATGACCCCATGTCTGCTACCGGGTCAGAAGAAATGGAAGGAATCACTGTAAGTCAGTTGTCATCTATAATGCAGGGTGTGTGATCGAGAAAAACAGTACTTAGACACCAGTTTCATGGCATTTTCAGAATATGTCATTGTTTAGGCTTATCATACATGTACTGGAAGGAGCGAGTGAGCGGTTGAGTGCCCGGCCATACCCTGTGTGGCGTGTATGATAAGCCTACGCAATGACATATTCTGAATATGCCATGAAACTAGGCAGCTTATAGCATCAGTGTTGC
Source organism: Apogon talboti (assembly GCA_037367365.1). Lineage (NCBI taxonomy): Eukaryota > Metazoa > Chordata > Actinopteri > Kurtiformes > Apogonidae > Apogon > Apogon talboti. Next base: position 11,159,026 of record JAPQRQ010000015.1, on the reverse strand, counting down.
CACATTTTCTTATCACTTTTTTTTTTGCAGTGTCATGGATTGAAAAAAGCCTGAAATGTTGGCTTTAGCTCTTTTTTTTTTGTGACGTCTGAGTTACTGAGGATGTGAATTTCAGTTTGTGGTTTGCTCTAAAACGTTGAAGTGATGTGTGTCAAGTAGATAAGCAGTGTTGGTAGACACACAGGCAGTAGACACACACTTAGGTGTATTTGTGTAGTTTTCCTGCAGAGCGATGGAGAAGGTCTTCACAATCACCTTAAATTCTCTCTGTTTTATTTATCAGACACATTTTATCACATGCATATCACAACTGTATTAGTGTAGTTTCTTTTACTTGTTGCTTAGATAACATATGGCACCACTATGTATCTTGTTATTCACTTGTATCAGAAAACTAGATTGTATCCCGCTTTTGTCGCCAGCAGGCTGCAGCCATCTTGAAACCACCGACTCCAGGTCATGACATCTGATGTAAACACATGATTACTGATGTAGCTGTAGGTCATAACTCATATGTCATTATAAAATTCTCACAATTTTACAATTATTGCTACTTAAAGCATTATGACTGCAGGGTAGCCTGAACCAATCAGGTTTGGATATTCAAAAGGATGGGATGCTAATGGGTTTTAAAGGTTTAAAAGGCCTCATAAAACCGAACGCTTTAGTGCAGACAGACACTAAATTATTGCTATAAATGGACAGAAACAAAGTCACTAGCCTAGCATCCTACGCTAACAACATTAATTCTGTAAATCCATTGATTAGTGCAGTGTCCATGTGCAACACTTTGTGTAAAATACTGTAATTACAGCGATAAACAGACCACTTAAAATAAATATTAGCTGAAATGGAACATTTTGACCGTACTGTTATTTATGTAGTATTTGAAAAGTAGATGATATGACAAATTAGGACCAATTACAATATGAACTTTGAGATCACACAGCCTTATTTAACTATTTATTGAATTATGCAGCTATAAGTCATCATTTTAGTGTTGGAACAATGACCAATATCTAGGTTTATTGGATGATTAAAGTAAAGAGTTGTTAAAAAGTTGTAATTGGAAGTGCACTGTAAATAACCACGATAATTCTAATATTCTTCTTTAACCTCCTAAGACCCTCTGTCCACGTATGAGGACAAGAAATTCACAGCTTTATACAAAAAAAAAAAACAACTGTCCACCACAAATG
>JAPQRQ010000015.1:11084997-11127256 GCA_037367365.1 Apogon talboti | reverse complement strand
ATTCCTAATCTTTAAAAACCTTAAATCTCCACTGACAGTGCTGTGATGTAGCATGTGACTTTCTGGTCACACATGTAATTCTAAGTGTGTTTGCGATGTGAGAGGTTCAGATTGGTGGATATACATAGGGACTGAACATAAAGTGTGCAGTAGTGTTTATGTTTTTTCCTCTTTTCTGTAGAGTTTTGGAGCAACACAAGCTGACAAAAGAACAGTGGGAGGACAGAATACAGAAATGGCATGTGGAACACAGAAGCATGCTCAGGTCAGTGTGTCTTTATGTCCGTCTGTGCATTCATACCATTTAATGCACGTGTGATTCCATAATGAATAGTGTGTGTGTGGTTCAGGGAGGATGCAATGATGGAGTATCTGAAGATCGCCCAGGACCTGGAGATGTACGGCGTCAACTACTTTGAAATCAAAAATAAGAAGGGAACAGAGCTGTGGCTCGGGGTTGACGCTCTGGGACTCAACATCTATGAGCATGAAGACAAGTAAGAAACACACACATGCCGTGCAAGGACACGTATATGAGCAAGGTCACTTATCACATGTAGAGATGGATGGAAGATTGAAGAAGAAAGAGAGATGAAGTCATTTGTCCAATCAGATATTGACGAGTTCTTTTCTTCTGTTTCTTTTTTCATGGTCTGACTGGTCTTGTCCAGTGAATGTCGAAATCAGATGTTTTTAAAATTGTGCAAGAATCCAAAAATATAGAAATCTAGCTTTTCTAATGTATATGATGTAAACCAGCTGCATGTTGTGGTTTATTGAGTCTTATGATGTGACACTGTGTCATCACCGTGACTGTCAAAGAAGAGCTCCAATATTTCCATCTTAAAGCTAATATGAGTCACTAGTGCTTTAAGGGAAGACTAGGTTATCATCAGTTCATCAAATAAAGGAAGAACTTCAAACCACAAAACAGTTTTGTTTTGAGATAAAATCCAGCACAAAAAGTATGTCAACCTTAGAATGAACTGTAACATGAAGCAAAATGGTAGATGCATTTGTAGTTTAATATCAGGTGTGTTATATACAGTATTTAACAACTTTTTTTTTTTTTTTTTTTTTTTTTAAGCAGTTTTCCCTGTGACATTTCAGAATGATGTCAGTCCAACCTGTTCAGTCATTTTATTTTTCTGGTCAATGTTTCCATCTTTCCTATGAACCCTTAACCATTCTGAAAATGTTACCTGCACTATTCATGTGTAACTGAGAATTAATGCAGGACAAATTACCATCTAAATCAGTTATTCAATGCAGAAATACCTGAGTAAATATGTGATCAGAGGAGTTTCTCAGCTCTGCGGTTCGCCTTGGATTACATTAATGTGACAACAGCGCCCTCTGCTGATGATGAATGGCACAGCAGATGAAGATTAACATGTTTTAGGTCATAACACTCACCACAGTATTTATCATTGTTAGTTTGCAAGTCTTAATGATCATTTAGAAAAACAGTTTAGACCTTTTATTATTCAGACATGTCTTAACAAAACCTCATCACTGTCCCGTCAGGTTGTCACCAAAGATCGGCTTCCCGTGGAGCGAAATCAGAAACATTTCCTTCAGCGACAAGAAGTTTGTCATCAAGCCCATTGACAAAAAAGCCCCTGTAAGTGCTGATGACATGTAATAAAGTGGATTTTAACATACAGTATTTAAGGGAGATATTTTTTAAGCTTTTATATCGTTGTGTCTGTCTCTTCCAGGACTTCGTATTCTACGCCCCTCGGTTGCGAATCAACAAGCGGATCCTGGCGTTGTGTATGGGAAACCACGAACTGTACATGAGGAGGAGGAAGCCCGACACTATTGAGGTGCAGCAGATGAAGGCTCAGGCCAGGGAAGAGAAGCACCACAAACAGATGGAGAGGTACCGTATATGCAGCCTTAACTTCTACACAGCCCTGACACACTGAGGACATAGTAGGTTTATACAGCACATCTGGAAAGGGTGGTTACAAAGCACATGACAGAGTGAATGAAGCACAGTGGAGATACAGTATAAACATCACTCACAAAAACACTAAAACAGATTTAATTAACTGTGTTTTCATATGAAGGTTTACAACCATTTACCGATCATCTTGTTACAGCATTGTTTTTGATTGTTTTTTCTTGACTCTAGTGCAGTCACATTGCTTTTTCGTTTTGAAATATAAAGATGTAAAAGATGTGAAACGATTGTCTCATCATCACCATCATATCAACACAACTATTTGTCAGTTGTGAGCATCACTGAAAAAAATATGAATAGTGTTTTCATGCTGGTTCCTGTCTTGTAAATGTGTATCCAAACTGAACTGAACTGAACTGATCTAACCTTCAACGAAGAACTTCCATTCTGTGGTACAAATGTAAACATGAATAACTCGAATAAGCACAATATATTTGCTAATGTTTTAATTACACAATGCTTAAATAAATCAATGAGCAGTAGGGGGCAGCGCTGGACTGAAACACAACCCATTTGTGTTGTTTCAGTGTTGCATTAACTTACTAACACAAAGTTTTATGTCATGTATTCATCCTGTGGAGATCAAACACTGAAAAAGTTTGACAGGAAGTAATCAAGTAGTGAAAACAGTGAATGTGTATCAGTGTGGGAGATGAAGATCCAGTGTTTGTGTCTAAATGTCACATGTGGGCTGTAGCTGATGTGGAAACTGATGCACCCACTTTTGTCTGTGGATTTGTTTACATTTATGTGGGTGGGTTTGGTTGTGTTTGTTTCACTTAATGGTGACAAATGTCACATCTACATCACAGAAACACCACAGACACTAATATACGATATTAGCATCTGGTTAAGTATAATTAGCGATGGCCTTGAAGGCTAGAGAGTCGGCTGGTGACCAAAGGGTCACTGGTTCAAGTCCACGGACTGGCAGAGAATTGTTGACTGATGGGCTCTTGAGCAACCCCCCATTTGCTCCCCAGGCCCCTGAGACGGCGAGCCCACTGCTCCTAGTCTGCCAGGTGGGATGTGTTCTGCATGTTCTAGTGATGGGTTAAATGCAGAAGGTCAATTTTCATGTGTGGTGTATGACTATGTGTATGAACAGTACAGACAAAATGGAGATTCTTCCTCTTATTAGGTCCAGATTTGGCTCTATTGGAATTTTATTATTGAAAATATATTAGTTTTTAGATTCAGAATCCCAGAAGTGTTTTTTTTACCCACCAGAAGATCAAAAAAATGTCATCTACTAATCTACTGTAATATTAATTATACATCATCTGAACCTCTGTCATTATATGGTTATATTAACACACTTAAGCAAGTATAAGTAAAAAAGTGCAATGTCATAATTTAAACACTTTTGTTGAACTGTAAGCAGGAGGAAACGAAAATCAACAAAACAGATAACACAATTAAAACTTAAGAGGAGTGACTTTAATGTTAGATAAGTTTATCTGTTTCACAAAAGTCCAACCGTGTATTTCACCATTACACGCTACAAACATTGTCTGAATTTACTTGTATGATACGTTGTACATGTCTGTATGTATGACAGTTGTTTCTGGGGTTTTTGTTTTGACAGAGCGCAACTGGAGAACGAGAAGAAGAAGCGTGAGTTTGCAGAGAAGGAGAAGGAGCGGATAGAGCGGGAGAAGGACGAGCTGATCGAGAGGCTGAGGCAGATCGAGGAGCAGACGCAGAAAGCTCAGAAAGGTTTGACAACGGCAACACGACGCAGGGCACGAACAGAGCGCTGAACCCCCCCCCTTCAGGGAATGGGGGTCAATGGAGAGACAAATAACTTTCAGTCAAAAAGTTAATTTAATGAACCAAGAAAGTTGCAGCTGGTGGCAAAAAAAATAGTAAAGAAACATCTTGTTTTGTGTTAAACAGCTGAAAAGACTGCATATGCATCATACCTAAGACGTGTCCCCGACATCAAAACGGCTGTCACTATGGTGTTTTTCACCTCATTCTTCAAGAGCGTGGTGAAATAGTGATAAAAGAGGCAAAACTTCTGACAGTCTGTTCATCATGGAGCTGCAGAGACATCTTCAGTAACTCTGAAGAGACAGACTGGTATCATGAGACCACCTCTGTGACTTCTATGTAGTCTTTCTACTTACATATTTTCACAGTCTGATATGATGCTTTTGATTATAAAACCATCCTTTAAACTGATTAACATCATATATGTGAGTGATGGCATAATACATACACGATCAGAGAATTGCCATTGACTGCATTACAATCTGGGGCACAACCTGAAAAGATGGGACTTCAGCTCTAGATACACACAAACACACAAACACCAGATTATATAATAACGCAATTATTTTCTCTTCATATTTTCATTTTCACTCGTTTGTGGTTTTCCTACCTGTCTTTTCCTCTGCATTTGCTTGTTGTATGTTGCTGCTGTTAACTGCAAAATGTCCCCACGGTGGGATACTAAAGTCTTATCTTATGCAAATTTTCTTAATAATGAACACCCTCAATGAAATATTTAAGAAATTTTCTTGCCTATTGTAATACATATTTACAAATTGCAGTGGTTGTTACACTTTTACCTGCTTTTTTTTGTTTTTTTTGCTCTCAGATTTTTATGTTGTGTACTATAATCAGCAAAATATCCAAAAGATCCGGGTGGTCTGAGCCCCAGTTTGATAGACAAATAGGACGAGAAACACAAGTCCAAACCCAGCCTCATTTCCATCAACTCACCACCACCCACAATCCCAAACACTCACTGTCTGACACTGAATACGATGAAAAATATGAACCTAGACACAAAAACCACAAATACCTGAAATAAATTTGGGAAGGGGTGTACAAAAAAGAAGGAATTCACTGGAGCCTGTAAGTGAAAATCTAATTCAAGCCATTTGTTATGTAAGAAGGGGCGAGCGTGCTCCCGCCTGACTGAACGGAGGCTTCGGGCTAATAGAGATGTAGAAGCCAGACTGCTATGTCACTGGGAGACCAGGTATGTCAGGTGGTGGGTGGTGTGGAAGACCCCTGTCCAAAGACCAGTACAGCATACAACACGACTAGTTCTCGTTACCACTTAGATTAAGATCAGAGTTAACATGACTCCTGTTTAATTTGATATTTAGGAAGTTTATGTAACATTTAGCACTGTATTACTCACACTTACATCGCTAAAACAGCCCTTGTCGTATGTGTACATATGTATTTTACATTGTTAAAACTGCCGATCTGACATTGATTTTCATTGGCACAACAAAGAACGGTTTTATTACAGTTTTTGCAGAAACATAAAACGCTAAACGTTCACAGTGAATAGTAACAAATGTAACTGCGTGAATAAGAAACACTTTATAAACCTAAACACACCTGTGATTTGCACTCATATGACGTTTCCCAAAGGTCAGCGTGGCTTGTAGGAACAGCTGCATCCGTGGTGCCATGTTTTTGAGACATGACTAACTCAATGGTAAAGTCATAAAAATACCTTTTTGCAACTTTTCTCTTGTCTGAGGGAATTTGCATACACTGAAGCTTCGCCCTCAGGGGAGAGTCAGGAGATGAGAGCAGGCCCAGGCACTATCAGCTAGAAATGTTTGTATTGTGGAATTATATTAATCCAAGAAAGACTTTTCACTGAACTAACCTGTAAGGGATCCTCACCAAGACAGTTTCTTTTTCGCTAAATCTTTGCAGATACAAACATTTTAACAGTCGTTGTCCGTATGTCCTCCTGTACACATTTAACTAGAATAAAGTCCATGTACGTATTCCTCATTGTGGATGCAAGAAAAGACCCTTTTACTCAAGTAAATGCTGTCAAAAAATACCATAAATATGTATACTTGGTTTTAAGATGTATTTAGGTGACTTTGTTACACACAAAATAGTTTAGTTTTATTCCAAAAAAGACCAAGATCCTAAGAGGATCTTTGTCAGGATCCCAGCTGACTATAAACACAGACTCTGTGGTACAACCTGCAATAAATAAAATAAGAGTAGGAATAATGTCAGCATGTCCGACACTCCAAACGCTCCATTCAGTGAAAGGCTAATCCAGGATATCCAAACACAGTAAACTGTTTCCATGAAACCTGTGAAGTTCAGAAGATTGACATATTATGAATAATGTTAGAATATTAGTGTGGAGTTAAACATGTGACACGTACACAAGGAAACAGCCACATGTCACTTCTGTTCCCAGATGATTTTCAGTGGTTTTATTGATCACGTCATCATGATAGTTATGCAAACTTTAATTTAGTACTCCTCACTGTCAGATTAACACAGACACATTGTAAAGGCTTGTATTGGCAGGTCTGTGACATTAAATAAAACATGAAACATGCCATTAAAAACATCTCAGCCTTTATGTTTACTACTACTAAATCACATTAGAAGACGTTTTAATGTTCTTTTTCCCTTAGTTACTCCTGTGTACCACTATGCATCTAGTTATGTGTCTGAATAAGAACGCTTCAGCTTCTACAAGATGAAACAAGCACCATTTATCTCAAAAATGGAAAAACAAACAAAACCCTCATAATATATGAGGAAGTTGACCAGTGATGTCAAAGGGGACCATTCCTCAGTTAAACTATGTGAATCAACTGTCATAATAAACACTGGATGAACTGTAAAAAAACAACCATAAAAAAGGAACCAAATAATCTGAAGTATAAGTGCATGGTTATATAAAAAAGATAAAATAAGAAGAAGAAGAATTAAATAAATAAATGAGTGTAAGCAAGTTGTACTTGTATTTAATATTGTTAAAGGTACAAGTTGTGAAACTGGTTTTGCTCTTAAAATAAGGAAAATAATCTTGTTTCTCTTCTGGGACATAATGCAAATCATTGTTGAAGCTTGTTTCTGGTCAAGTCTATTTCAGTATCACACCTCCAACAGACTGTGTACCGTATGTGGAGGTCATATTACCTGATGATTTTCATTTCGGCGCCCATGTAAACAGATGAGTGTCCACACAAACCATGTGTCGAGTGTGTCAGAGCAGTGTGTCATTAAAGAACAGAACAGGTGTTTGTTTTCCTCATGTGAGGTAAGAGGTTTGGGACATAACAAGACAGAGACAGGCTATCGATCATCAAAGTGACATTATATGGACAGTATAATACTTAAGTGACACATTTTAGTATAGTTTCAAAGTTTCTTTATTCGGGGGGTGGGGTATTGTTTTTGGTTCGGTTTGTTTATTTGTTTGTTATCACTTTAGCAGCAAAACTGTTGGTTCAGTTCATACTAAATTGGGTTTATAGATTGTCACTGACCCAGAATAGATGTGATTACATTTTGGGAAATGTAGGTCAAAGTTCAAATTTTTTTAAATGAATTATTAACATCTTCCCATTTACTTATAATGGGCGAAATACGTGTGAGGGGCGGGGTTTGTTGTGCCTGGCACACAAGTTTTATTTATTGGTTTATTTAACGGGGACATTGTACATTAATTAACATTGCTGTAAATGCACCAGAGTTATCCTAATGGTTATTTTTCACCTGTAGTCCTTGGACAGATGTTGAATTGTCACCCTAAAGGGTAGCACAAGGTTAGAAACATGCAATTTTTAATACATGAATTTAAAATACCCAAACACAGATGAGTGCAATACAAGTTTTACAACACACAATTTACAATTAATAACACATCAGACAAAGTGAGTAAAAAATGATTCCAATACACTTGTCACTTAGACTACAGTGAAAGTCTAGAATGAAAGAAAGCAGACTGTGTCACAGACATCAATATATTTTCTTCAAATGACATTAGTTTTTGTGCTTGACAAGGTTTCTCATTGGACAAAAAGGTCCATATTCCCAAAGACGCCTTGATTACACAGTGATTTCATTTTACGCTGTTATTGGTCTTTGTCCCTGATCACACACAGGTCTCAGATTGTCAGTAAAGTGTGTTTTTGTTCGTGTGCACACAGAGCTGGAGGAGCAGACCCGCAGAGCGCTGGAGTTGGAGCAGGAGAGGAAGCGGGCCAAGGAGGAGGCGGAGCGACTGGACAAGGAGAGGCAGACGGCGGAGGAGGCCAAGGCAGCGCTGGCACAGCAGGCCGCCGACCAGATGAAGAACCAGGAGCAACTGGTACCAACACACACACACACACACACAGAAGAACCAGGAGCAACTGGTACCAACACACACACACACACACACACCACAGCCGCCGCACACACAACTGACTCATTTATTCAGTCGTTAAAGCAGTTCCCCGTCTACTTGTCACGTCTCTGTATTCACGTCATTTACAGAGCCTAAACGATGGAATCACAGGTCTTTGCAACGGATAAACTGCAGTTTTGCTTTTAAGTCTGGCTGTGGTTTGTTTTCCCTCCCAGTTGATTTGGGCAGGTGGCAGGTTTGAGGTTGAGCTGGTCTGGTTTTTACTGTCGACTCGTCTTCCCTGTGAGATGTGTTCAAACAGCAACCAGGAAACAGGACCTGTATTTGTGTTTTTTATTTTACATCTTAACCACCTTTGTGTACGTTTTCACTGAGACGTACTACATTTGTCCATTGTAACAAAGACACATGCACTGTCAGTGGATAAGAAGCATTAAACTGACACAGGAGACTTGTTTTCCACATAGGATCAGTGGAGGAGTTTGTGCTTATAATTAAACATATTGACAGAACAGTCCTTAATTCAGTTGGATTTTCTTTATGCAAAAAAAAAAATCTGTGCAGTAACTAGGAGCACTTTATATTGAAACTGATTAGACCAATAAGGCCAGCTCTGGAGGAAGTCTAAGATATTTAGTAGTCTTTTATTATGAACTTTATGAACTTTTTCCTCCTGCTCCAGACACATCTGACAAATAAGAAACAGTAAAGTTTATTTATAAAGCACTTTTAAACTATGCATAAACTGGAGGCAAAGACAAACAAAGGACGATTACGAGAATTAAAAAAAATAAATAAAAATAATCAATGAGACTGGTGACATTAGCAAGCAGCAAGGGATCAATAAAGAGTTATAGATGCAGATGACAGACCAATGACGTAAACACAGAGATGGGTTGAGTGTGTTGATGTCCAGGGTTCGTTCGGGTGCTTGAAATCCTTGAAAATGCTTGAATTTCAGTGTCATGTTTTCAAGGTCTGAAAAGTGCTTGAATTGTAGTTTAAGTGCTTTAAAGTGCTTGCATTTATAATCCTGTGATGTGATTTAATTATTTATTTTTCATATTAACTCTGCCAGGTTAGATGCCAAGCCAAAGCTACTTACATTTGATACATTTTGAAAAATAAAACTTTGTCAAAAAAGAATATTAGTGGGTGTTCTCAGGTTGACTCCAGGTACATTTTTATCTTAATCTTTGTCTCGGTGTCAGTGTTTCTGAAGAACGCCAAGTGGCTTCCCTTTTTTTGGATAAAACTTTGTGTTCTCCTTTAATTTCTAAACTTTTTGCAATTATGAAACATAATTTTAGATGTTTATAGCATAATACAATGTACATCATTGTGATAAAAAGTGAAAAATATAATCATGAGTACATGTATTGATAAGGCGGTGTGCTGGAAAAAATTCGAAAATGACCCTTGAAAGTGCTTGAATCTGACCTTGAAAATTTGTGTATGAATCCTGTAATGTCTAACAGCACCAATGGGCAGCAGCATCTGCAAACGCTCTGTCGTATTTTACTTTCTGCCGTGAACATTCTTGTGTAGTTTGCAGTGTGATGTTTGGTTGTTCACGAGGTTAAAAAAACAGAAACCAAACCAACTTGACAAAGCCAGACTGATTCATCTGCAGAACAGGCCGACTCAGGGTGTGAACATGCTGTGAGAAACCACCGCAGTCCTCTTATTTTGGAACAGTCTTTTTTCAGGTATCTAGTAATAAAATTCATTTGCGTAACACTATGTGTGTTCCCTGCGCAGGTGCCTGTAAAATTTAGAACACACATAAATCTGTCACATCAAATCCTTTAATGTAGCACGTGAAAAAATAAAATAAAGTACTGGTTAGGTTAGGTGGATTTTAGAGGTACTGGTACGATGTAGATGTTGACTGATAGAGGGTTTTTAAATGCTGATGTAAGGGAGTTTACTTTAAAGCAGCGTATGACTTTCATCATAATTTTTTTTTCACATTTGTAAAACCCCAGTGATATCCTAATCATCACTAATCCATTAGTCATTCCGTGCTTACGCAGCTGAATCACTTCCCTCACGGTGAACAACTCTGAACTCTGATGACTCCATCATAAACACAGTCTGCTTGTTTACATAACAAACCGAAACTTCACTCAGGCCTTTTTGGAAATTTTGTCACAAAGTGCATTGTGGGAATGGGATATCCTGTACTCAGTCTTTAAACCAACCCAGTATAATTTTACATTGAAGCGATCTGGCTCGTTTTCTTGCAGAATCTGTGAGAAACTGCTTTCGCTTGGTCTCTGCGTGGAATTCCCATACACTACTTTAATTAACTGTACTAGAAAACATCTAAGCATTAAACTAAACGTCTAAGTCAGAGTCATCAAGACTTTGTTTTTGTAATACAGACAGACTGAAGCTGTGAAATATCAACGCTGCATGATCATTTCATCTACATCAGTGACTTGGAAATGAAGCAATGATTGTCTGTTAACTATTATTTAACAGCTCTAATATGTTAATAATGAGGGTTAGAATTAGGAGGTTCTTGCTGTAGATTGGAGTCATCATGTGGATTCTACCCTCTTGGACAGTAACCACGCCCATCCATCACACCAATGTTTGACCCTCTGGCTCAGATGTGCACTGACGCTCCATCATGTTGTTTCCATTGTTTCACGTGCACAAAACAAAGAGCTCGTAGACGCATAGATCTTTGTGGAACCTTATTGCAGAGTTGGCTGTTATGTCCACATGTTTGTGGTATGAAAGTCCTGCACATGACAAACCTAGGGGCTGTTAGTGCAAATCTGCATCATGGTTTTACAAACATTTGGAGCATCAGTGGTAATGATCAACTTTATTTGTCCTACCAGCTCACAATTCACTGCTTTGACTCTTTATCAAACAGAAAGTATAAGCCAATTCTACCTGTGTGCTCTACTTTAAACTTTATTCTCATTCATCATCACAACTTTCATGTTATTTCATATCATATTCGTCTCATAGCATAATTGCCTAAGTCCTATTTTTTTCAGGTCATAGTCAGTGACAAAAAATGAATCAGTAGTGTTAGGAAAGTAAAGTAACACAGATATCACAATTTGGTCAAAACTATGACCTAGGCAGTTATGCAGTGAGGCTAAAGATATTATTTCATAGCGATAAGATGGAAGAAACTGATATTCTGATTTAAAAATGTTTGAAAGTGGGTCAAATTTTCCTCCATGAAAACAGTGTCCACCTGAACACCTGATAGTTCAGACTGAACCAAAACCATTGTAATGTCTTTTATGTTTGACAGGCTGCAGAGTTAGCAGAGTTCACCGCCAAAATCGCTCTTCTTGAGGAGGCCAAGAGGAAAAAAGAAGAGGAAGCAACAGAATGGCAACACAAAGTAATAATACACATGTATATACGTTTCTATGAACAGTGCCTGTTTGTAGGTTAGTGTTTTATTGGACGGCTTTAGGGAACGCTGCCGGACCATACTGTTACAAAAAACATGTCATTATCTGAACAGAAGAAACACATTCAGAAGTAAAGACCTCGAAAATGTTCTGGATTTAAAATTTTTCCACAATGAACCAAGAAAAGAGAAATGTTGAATAATATGAGCAGAGAAAGAGGGAACAGGAGCACATGTACTGTTTAGACTACAATATTCAGCCCCTCCAGGAAAATGCAGGCAAACATCTTTGCGTATGCGATGGAATATGGAGGGATTTATGTGATTTTATGTGGTGAAGTTATGGGAATTTGTAAAAAATGCACTAAGTTGTGAAAATATGTAGGAACTGGAAAAACATGCGTTTCAATGAAAAGCAGATTGTCCTCCCGTACCCTGTTCTAACTAGGCTACTACTAAATGAAAGATGTCTAATTACATCCTATGATAAGCAAACATACAAGAAGAAAGCACACACTACATGACAGAAAGTGCTGGTTCTGTTTTAGTTCTTCTTTATTTTCAAACATGGCTTTAACATTCCTGAGTCACAAGTGTCAAAATAAAAGAACTGGTTCCTGCTTCACAAATGTGACGTAGAACAGGCATCTGTTTCAAGACCATTGGAGCCTTTATGTTCATAGAACATTATTATTGCTGCAGCAGAAACCATTATCATTATATCAATGCATTGTATCAATGCTGGACCATTATCTGGTAAAGTGGCTCCAGTGTTGATTTCCTCGTATGTTCCAACGTACAGTTGCATGGGCTGTAAAATAGTATGACCCGCTTTCGTGTAGGACATCGGGTACTGGTTTGCCCTGTCTTTTATGTCGCCAAATGAGCTGCATTTTTCATCATCTTGCAGGTTTTTTCTGAGGTTCGCAGTGAATTTACCTTCTGTGGCCACGCAAACTGATGACGTTGCGCGTCGCATATGACATCACTACCCGTGTCAAGTGACAATGCAATATTTTTTCAACTTTATGCAGAAAAAATGCAGGGATTAGGAAATTATGTGAGCCCAGCATATTTTGTAAAATATGCTATTATTGTGGTGAATATGTGCACTATTTGCTTGATTATGCATTGAATATAATTGTTATTCTGTAGGGACTGAATATTATTATTTTAACATGTTGTAACTAAAGGAGACTGTAACAGTGCATTAACGATAAACATGAAGCAAATGTTCACTTCACTGTTTGTCTATTTTCCCATAAAATCATATGTATTCTTGTCAATGAACATTAAAGACCATAAGTGTAAATTAGTTTCTCACACATTGGACGTTGTGTTTCTGTGTGTAACTGATATATGTGTGTGTTATCCTCAGGCTCTGTCAGCACAAGAGGACCTAGAAAAGACCAGAGAGGAGCTGAAGACGGCCATATCTCCTCCGGCGCATGAACACGACGAGCACGACGAGACGAACGAAGCGAGCGCCGAGCTGCTCAGCGACGGCGTCTCCAGGCATCGCAGCGAAGAGGAGCGCGTCACAGAGGCGCAGAAGAACGATCGAGTCAAGCAACAGCTACAGGTAAGAGCAAGAGGAGAGGAAACCAAAAGTAATGACAGCCGTCCGTTAACTGGGATTATTCATTTAGAGTTAAAGCTAAAGAATTATCACAATAAAGGTTAACTGAGTATTTCATTACAGTTTAGTAGCTGATTTTTGGCTGTGAGTAAAAGTTGAAGAAACCAGATGTTTTGTATAGATTTGAAAGTATTCATAGAAGATGCAGCCAAAGGTAAAGACAGCTGTAGTTAGGGTGACCAGATCTGAACTCACTAGACGAGGGACAAACTTCATATATTTTATTTAAATGCATGTTTGCTCACATAAGAAAACATAGTGGCAGGAAGCATTCATGCTGACTGTTAATAACAATGTGGGACAGCATCTCAATTCGCAGGACGTGTAAAAAAAATAATAAAAATGCGGGACTGTCCCACACAGAGGGACATCTGGTCACCCTACTGTAGTCCCTGAGGCTGTGACAGGGCTCATTTTATTCATTTTCTTTATTTTAATTTAAATCAAAACAAACAAAAACAGTCCTTATCCTGCAAGATAAAAAACTCTCTCTAACTTACAGTCACTATATAAACATTAATACAACACCATCGATAATTCAAAACAGGTGCAATTATGTTCAGTATTAGACATTTATAGACTTGCCAGGGCAATAAAAGTTTTCTTACTAAGTAAAATACGCTTCTTCATGTCTTTTGGAATGCTTCATGCAAATGTACCTGTGAATCCCAATAAAATCTCATGTGAATGGATGCAGGCGCACGCCGGCTTTGTCCTGGCACGCCGCTGCATTGGACCAGTTCAGAATCATTCCCCTCTTACTTTGAAAATGCTGTAAAATCCTCAACATGACGACTACAAAACAGAAATCTGTCTGCGGCTTTCAGTCTGATTTTGGTAATTGTGCGTAAGCAATGAAATAGAGGGTAGTTTAGTACCATTCTTTTAAATCAGAAAACTGAAGTCACCGTTGAAGGTGGAAAATGCTCAGTTTTCTAAAACAATGTGACATTGATGTGGTTTGTGAGAAAGGTGTCTTAGAAATGTGTTCTTTCTCATAAAGAGCCAAATATTAATCTGGATGGAGAGTAAAATTCAGTGTGTGATATGAAATTACATTAAATTTAAAGGTAATAATAATAATAATAATAATAATAATAATAATAATAATAATAATACATTATTTATATAGCAGTTTCAATCAAAGTGCTTTACAACCCAACAACAATAAAAGTAAGAGCACAGTAAAAACAAATTTAATAAAAAACTAAATACAATTCTAGTAAAAGCAGTTGAGAACAAGTTAAGATCAGAACACCATAAGAGTCAAAACAACACAGGACTCATGTACGACAGTAAACAGGTGGGTTTTTAGCTCCACAGAACATCGGTGTCACTACACGTTTCATACTGACTCTTTTACACCAAACTGAATATCCGCGCTGTGAGTGAACATTTCCAGCCGTCTTAGCTGGGTCAGGCTGTAATGTGTGTGTTTGAAGCTGATGGTGTCATTCCATGGCTCTCCTCCGTCCAGGCTCTGAGTTCAGAGTTGGCCCAGGCCCGGGACGACACCAAGAAAACGCAGAACGACATGCTGCACGCCGAGAACGTCAGAGCAGGCAGAGACAAGTACAAAACCCTGCGCCAGATCCGCCAGGGCAACACCAAGCAGCGCATCGACGAGTTCGAGTCCATGTGAGGCTCCGGGAGGAGAGGTGGAAAACAATGACCATGAGGAGACGCTTCGTCTCGTTGCCATGCCAGCGCCTCCCTTTCCTCGTAAAAGCCCAGAACCTGCTGCTGCTCCAGGAACTCCTGCTTTTTTCGACCCAGGAGGAAAACAGGCCAACGGGCTTCGTAGCTTGTCGCCAAAGCTCTGCCTGGCAGCGTTTGGCCAATCACACTGCTACCTGCTTTTTAGAGCTCTGCCATCACCCCAACAAAGCACACATATTTGAAGTCTTGAAAACAGCACGCAGCATATCCAGTCAAACTGTGCAGACAACTGAAATCTTTGCATGTATGGTTATTCAACCACAGTTTGACCGAGTGAGGAGACCGAATTGGTTTACTTAACAAAAGAAATGGCCATCTGTAGCTTGTTATTGTTGCTAGCACACTTGTGTGTGAAGCTTTAATATATGTACCTTCCTTTTACTTCTGTCGTCATTGAATTTAAATAATTTTGGTTTAAAAGAAAACGCCTTATTTGTCTTCATTCCTGTCTAGAATTAGCCGTTATTATTTTGTGTTGGAAACTTAGCCTGTGGTCATTGTTCTGTTCTTCAGCTAATTTATCTTCACCGTCTTTGCATGTGCTCACTGACAGTCGAGAGCGGAAACATATGCAAACTTATTCTGCTCACTATACCTTCTTTCTGTGCTGGCATCCATGGAGACATTTGTTCAGATATATATTTTGCCTCACAATAAAGAATCGGTTTATATTTCGAACTATGCAGTATTATCTTCAGAGTATTGACTGAGGTAGAGCTCAAATTATTGTAATATTATTGTACGTTCATACTCAAATTTGCAGTTTTCAATAAAATAAAACTACTGACAAGATCCACATATTGGTAATAAACACAATCACAATGTCTTTTGCGCTAACATTGGTCACTGATTTAAAAACCTAACTTTACAACGGTCGAACATTTTTGTGTTTCATGAAAATATTAAAACAACATTTGTTCTGGAAAATAAACTGTTTTGTTTAAACCTGCAATAAAATGACTTTTTGGCCCACTTGGGGGCAACAAACAAGTTGTGAAGATAACACTGATATATTTACATTTTTTATGTTGCTGGGGAATGTGTTTGTACACATCAGGTTCTTCATCATCACTTTGTCTTTGGTCCAGACCATCATTGGAAGAAAAGAGCACACATTTTGTTTTCACGTCATGTTTGAAGGCTGATTGTAACGACTGTTCTGGGGAAAAAGACAATTCCAATTATATCAAACAATTAAAATGACAATTTAGTACCTCCACAATAATAAGGATAAAGATGTTTTATTGTCATTATAGTTGCCCAATGAAATTACCTTGATACTCTCACATGGCAACGGCTGCACTCGCCAACACAGCAGTCTCCTCTTTCCCTTTGCAAATTGAAAATGAAAGTGAAGACGCTGATGCACCCCTCTCTGGTTCCAAACGCCCCACGACGCTGTCACTCGTGCACCCCTCCTGATATATACACTTTGTTTATATATGTGCAGTAACTGCTGAAACTGAACAAAGTGCAGTTATATGTACTTTTTATGTGGATGGATTAGTGTTACTGCTGCTGTTTGGATATTGTTCATTGTCAGAGGTGATGCTGATTAGATAATGTTAGATAACAGCCTTGTCTCAACTATGGCTCATTCATTTCAGCACAATATGACAGTCGTGATATAAATCTGATGTTTCCAGCAGCAGGATACTCTACAGTTTACAGTCTGCTGCTGGTATTCACATTCTTTTTCTTTCTTCATTTTTTGGTTTTGCATCCAGCTGAACAAAACATACCTAGCATTTTACCTCCAGGTTGGTGGTGTTCTGAGTGTGACGTGGCATCAAAACTACAGGAAGGGCTTGAGTTATGAGCTATACTGCATGTGGCCACCAGGGGGAGATTGAGACGTCCTCACCTTTGAGGAACTGTTACTGGGTCCATCTTTGTGTATGTTCTATGAGATCTAGATAATGTACATACACTATATGGACAAAAGTATTGGGACACGTTGAATTCAGGTGTTTCTTTTCTAACGGGTCTGGGATACAAAACAATATTGACAAATGACATAATATAGTTTTATATTGTAATAAATATCATTGAATTGCATTGGTTAGATTTGTTTCAATTGTTATCTTTGCTTCCAAAATGCCCCAGAGATTATTTTTACTTAATTTCTCTCACTGATTTTGTTTTGTTTTTATTTATAATATTCTACCTCTAAATTTCAAAAATATTTTTCATGCTGTGACTGTAAATAATAATTTTCTACCACAACTAACCATCTACTTTCTTCACATCTCACTCAGGAAGAAAACTCTCCCAAAAAAACTCCAATTTTAGGGAAATATTGATGTTTATAAACTATATGGACAAAAATATTGGGACACATCATGGCTACAGCTGTAAGATGTCCCGTCCATGCTGATTTGAGACATAAACATTAATATTTCCTTAAAGTTTAATGGGAGACCCCTGTTACAACAACACCTGACCCACATTTTTGAGTTTTAAGGGGAAAAAAACTCAGTTTCCGTCCACAGGATGTACTGTGAAACGGCAGCAAAGGTCAAATACTTAACAAACTACTCTTTATTTCAGCTAAATTGAGCCACCTTTGCCCTAGGAAAATAATTAAAGTACTTTAAATCACTCGGCTTTGGTCTCTGAATAAACTCAACATCAGTGTTTCTTTAAAGTTTAATGGGAACCCCCTATTAGAAAAGAAACAGTTAAACTCAACTTCTCTGAATACTTTTGTCCATATAGTGTATTTTACTATTGTTTTGTCATAATGGCAGTGATGAACTTTGGTTGCGGAAGGCAACTGTTTATATCAAATCTGCTAACATTCAGATAATAATATTCAGATATTAAGAAGCTACAAGAGAAAATGCATCTTTATTTAAATTATCCCCCACTATCATTCAGAATCAGCTGATAAACGTGACCTGACTGTACTTTACCTGCTGGTGAACATGTAAACATGAATGACAGAGTCAGCACCGTGGGAAAGCTCGAGTGGGGCTTTTATTGTTCATTTTTAATCATATAACAGTCAACACGTCTCATTTGGCAACAGATTATGACAGGTTTTCATTCATGTTATGGGTTTCATTCCTTACAGCTTAGAGCATATAACAAGAGATCCACCCAAAAATGACATGTCAGCATTAGAAAAGACACAAATATGAACAAAGATACTAGCAACGTCAGCCACTTGAAATGTCAAAGTTTCTTCTGTTTTTCTGCTGTTTTTCTTTTTTTTTTTTTTTTTTGCAAAATAAATATAATGTGCTGTATGGGCAACTCTTAAATTTAATACAAGCTTGTTATATTAATACCTTCAGAAGTATTTCATGCATTTTAAAACAGTCAGAATCTTATCAGCGCAAAACTGAAAATCTGCACAGCTGGAAAAAGAGATTTTAACACCTGACCCACATTTTTGAGTTTTGAGGAAAAAAACAACTCTATTTCTGCCCACAGGATGTACAGTGAAACAGCAGCAAAGGTCAAATACTTAACAAATTACTCTTAATTTCAGTTCAATTGAGCCACCTTTGAGCTAGGGAAAAAAAATGAAAGTACTTTAAATCACTCGGCTTTGGTCTCTGAATTCACGTTTTGTTTTCATATTAAAGCACAAACGATTTCAGGATGGCGATATGTAGTGACATTGTAGTTTTACATTTCCTTTCCACAACTTTATAATAACTTTATATTAAGGCCAGTTTTATTGCATTGACAGATGAGTAAAAACGCAGCATTTCAGCAGTGAAGACAAAATCCACACAAATAAATGTTGAAAACTTTTGTGTTTGCACTGAATTTAAAGTAATGCTATTGCAAATTCTAAGGTATTAACAGGCAATATTTTTTTTGTCTTTGGCAGTTTTGGGAAAATGTCAAAGTAATTGTTGTGCATCTGTTTTTTTTTTTTTTTTAAATAAACGTCCGTGCTCACAGGGACATGATCTGAGGCAGACACAGCTGAAAGTGTGTTCTTATACCAAAGCCATCAAACCCCATTTATTATAATTATAGAGACCAAAGGAAAAGGCAGGAATGTGGCTCAAGTTCACTTTATGGTGAGTTTTAAGTTCCATCCAAGTCTGAACTGTCACATAAACACTTTAAATACCAAACATGCAAACATATGGAAGCGAAGAACGGCCACGGCTGCATTTAGATTTAGGGCTGGATGATAAAACAATAATTATTAATACTTTGCTTAATAATATTAGATTTTGACACTGAATTATCACTATAAATGTTCTATCTCTGGGTGTCTGAAATGTTCTGTTTGGCATTTCTCACAATCTCACCATAAAGAAGCATTTAAAGACACAAATAGAGGTATTTGTTCTGGTTTTGTTGTTTTTTTTATTTTGGATAAGAACTCAAACGGTGCTCATTTTGTTTATTTTGATTTAATGTTGTAGAAAATCTAAATAAAACATCAATGAAGATTTAAAAAATGAACTAAATAAGCGCTGAATTACAATATCAGACACTATACCATTCCAGTCTATAGCAGTTTCATGTTCTTTCATCTTTTTTTTTTAAATTTACCTTTCTTCATGTGTTTTACAAATCATTTAAAACTTCAAGTAACTGGTTTCTTCAGCTTTCACTCAAGACCAAAATCCAGCTTTTAAGTCGGCAAAAAAATAATGATTTTCCATTTATTGTTCTAATAATTCTATCAATCAGCCCTGTTTGCAAACATTGTTTAATGCTAAGAATATGAGTTTATTAATTTGTGTAGTTAACTATAAAAAAAAAACAAATAAGTGCAAACGTGGCCGTTCTTGTCTTCTGTACACACCACAGACTGTATATAATTGTACAAATACATTCAAAAATATACCATTAAGTAAACAGGTCACTGTTAAATACCTGGCAACAGACAATGTACTTGCTTCAAATTCAGTGTTAACACTCATTTATCATGAAACATTTAAGAAAAACTCAAAGACAACATGTTTATGCCTCCTCTGTCAGCAGACAGTGACTCCAATCTCATCATAACATAGAAAAGTAGTACTGTCCCAAGGTTATGGTAATAGAAAAATAGTTTTTGCACTAAATGTTGTTTTAGTGACATTTTCCTGAGACGCACAGTTCAGCCCTTCAGTGGAAAGCTTTTAAAGTAAGATAACATGATGGGAAAGAGGCTAAAGTGTTTTTAGATACGAGGAAATCTGTTCTTCAACCACTCAGAGGTCTTTGTAATAACTGCACTTTTTACGTCTCAGTACAAGAAAGGACGTATCTTTTTTGCCTCACCTTTATTTTTATGTATTTTTTTTGTGTTTTTCTGTATATTTTCAACCAAATCAGCATTTTATTACATGTGAGCCTTGAATATTCACTTTAACAAACTCTTAATTTCACTGACAATATAAACACTGTTGACAAATACTCCTGCATTTGGGAAAAGGGAATAATAAAAAGACCCCCCCTCTATAAATATTTGCTAAGTAGTACCAGATGTGACTGAACGTGCCACAAATACTCAAAATATTCAACTCGAAATATGTTTTTTTTATTAAATATTCTCATATAAAACAATGATCTTGTTAAGAACGTTAATAGGATACAATTTGTATCAACAACAGAGGTGTCATCCGGCAACAAGAAATGATGCTAATCATCAGGCAACAGTTTTAGCCTTACAAACCATTCTGAGACAGTAAACACTTAATAATAACATTATTATTATCAATATGAAGTATTTGAAGAAAGCATGTATTCTGTACAAACAAGTGCTTTAAATGCCCTTTAATATAAAGTCGTGGCCGGAAGTTTTAACAGGGACACAAACTTATTATTATTATTCTGTATAAATGTGATTTGACCATAAAAGTGTTGTATTGACAAAGTTGTAGCTCGGAAACACGTGGAAAAAACTGTAATCCACTGCAGAAACATCTGGACATGACTGTACTCTTGAATTTAAAAAAAAAAAAAGAAAAAGAAATCATTAGAAGTTTGAGAGAATGCTGATGAAACTCAGTGGGTGGAGCCAAAGGACCACGGTGTTTCTGGCCTCTGTTCATCTGGAGTGTGTATTCATCTGTCACAAACATGAGCTGAAACAATCCAATTTAAGGTCTGTACATACTTAAGAATAGAGAATATTTTTTGGCTTTCACCCAAATATGATAAAAGAATCATGTCATGATTTTCTCGCAGCTTGTTCTCGACACATCATCTGAGCAGAACTGTTTTCTCATGTGGGGTTTGACAACTATTGTGTGATTGGTCAGAAATATGAAGTGGGCGTGGCTAATGCAGAAAAATGGAGGATTTCTCAGGAGTTTGCACTTGGGCTTCTCTTAAAGTATGAAATGTCCTGACCAGAAGTAACTTAGCTCTTGTTCTTCAGTATGTAATAGCATTTATGAGTATATAATTTAAGCTTTCATAATGTATGTTTATAATGTACATTAGCAGAAAATCCAGAAAATGGGCTTTTTCATGGATCTTAAACAGACTACACGAATTTTACACATAAAATCATTTGGAATTAAATATCTTTAAGTTACAGAATTTTAACACCATCCTAAACCTTTCAGTTAACCTTAATATACAGTATAGCACAAAAAGCTCTTTGTAATTATTCTTATGCTACATGCATTTGCACATTTTTGAATACTTGGAAACTAAATATGTTTGGGACTATTGAAGGTCATCTGTGTCACATGAGAGTGGGTAAGAAGTGGGGTATTAGGCCCAACCAGGACCCGGTTTATCACAGAGCATTGTGTGATTTGTCCACAGGTTCTGATCAGTAATTCATATTTTTTCACAAACAGTTCCCGTATGGACTAGCTGAGCATGTCAACTGTCAGGAAACACTGTTGTTGCAAAATAAACCTCAAAGGTAATTATGGAATTAGTTATGGAAAAATTAGATATAGAAAGTTAGTTATGGCTAGTTATGAAAAAAAACCCACCATGAATTAGGTTGTTTTTCATTAAGGCTAATAACTACAGTAGGTTTTCATCAGCTGACCAACAAAGAAAATGGCTGCCAAATAAACTGTAGAACGTTATTTAGATATTTACACACAACTGTGGAAAGAGACTTGAAGTCAAATAATGTGAATTTCCAGCCTGTCTCTGAGTCTGTTTAGTCAGTGTCTCTTACAGCTGCGTCTTTTTCAATAATAACAGTCTTTCATGCTCTTAAAATGTCCATCAGGGCTTCGATTATTCAGGAATTTGTTTGATTTGTGAATGAGTTCATACGGGAAACCGCTAACTACAGACGATTAAACCTTTTTCACTGATGACAGAAACTGAACAAGGATAATTACTGTAATTCATAATGGCTGCATTCACAGGGTTTTGGTTTGTACTTGTAGAAAAATAATAATAATGCATGATTTTCACACATGCACTCATGAAGATAAATTTAAGAAAGTGAATGTTTCTAAGTGTGCAGGCATTTTATTGTAAAAAAAAAAAAAAAAAAAAAGTACTTTCCTTAAGTTTTAATTAGATTTCCTTTTGGATTTAAAGTAATACAAGTTGAATACTTTGTAGGCCATGATCAGAAAATCTTCAAGTTGATTAGCTGAAACTCAAACCAAATGTTTTATTTTTTTTCTGCTGCTTTAACTGAATGTTCAGACAGTTGACAGATTAAAGGAAAAGTCCGTTTTAAGTGTCTTAGTCAGGTGATGTAAAACATGACTAATGTTTGTCACAGCATCAGTACTGTTTGGCATTTATTCTACCACCTGTGAGCTCTAAACAGACCAACACCATTCTAATAAAAGATAGTTCCTCATTTGGCGTTTTGATGGTAGAGGTAGAGAGTGACGTTTAGTATCTGTCATCTGTGAATGTAAAGGCGACAACATCTATTTTACACCATTTTAATTCTCCTCATTCATACTAATATCTGATAAATGGTTGCTTTGTCATCGAGGAGACTACTCCTGTCAGGTTTTTCCATTAAATTATCACCTGCCCGATTATAATAAAGTACATTTTAACTTTTTAAACAGAAATATATCATGATAAATCAGTTTTTTCCCTCTTATATTGTTGTATCTGTGTTGTACATCTCTTTCAGGACTGTTTTTTCTCTGCCCTGTGGTTGTGGATCAATAATTTAGTTCCTGAGATAGACGATTCCCAGTGTTATAGAGGAACAGCAGATGAAGACTCAGATGAACAGGTGCAATATCAGACTTTTGCAGTGCATTGACACACTGTAAAATTTCTCACAAAGAAGTCAGCTTAGTATAAATAAACCACCCGTGTGATTCTTTGGCTCCGTCCACTGATTTAACTAATCTAATGATTAATGTCTCAGAGAGGAGACTGGAGAACTGAAGACGGTGGTGTTACATACTGTTTGGTTTGCCAGCTCTTGCCTGTTGGTTTGAGTCTTTTACTGCGAAACTGCATATTTCATTGAAGGGCATAAACGAGTTGTACCCTGTCCAAAGCTGCTAAATCCTCTCTAGTGGTGACACCACTGACAAAGGAGACCCTGTGTCTCACACACCACAGACATTCACACACATAAAAAAATGCAATAAATTAACACATAATATTAAATTAAGAATAAAAGGATACCATCAATTTTCATTCTACCTATATCTTTTTTTTTCTCTTGATATCTTGTAATATGTGTGTACGGTTTGATGCCTGAAAAGAAAAAAAACAGGATGTGTTGTGTTTAATGTTTTCCGACAGCTGATAAAGCGTGAAGTCAGCTGACAGGGTTATCCTAGCAAAGGAAATAAACGGAGCTCAAAGTTGACGATCGCTTGGGGTTTTTGAGAGGAGTTTTTCCTTTCTCTTTTTGTGGCTGTCTCTTAAGTTTCACTTCCCTGTCGGGGAAATTCACAAAATCTCACCACAGCAACTGATCTGCCACCTGTTAGTACCCGAAGACATCCACTGAGCTAATGTAAGCAATAAATACAGTAGGAATGTACTTTATATGGGGCATTGATGTTCCGTTACTTACCCTGTGTTGTCATCGTCGTAACTGAAACACAGGCATTTGACTCAAATGGAGATTATTGCTTTGAGATACTGTATGTTGAAACCCTGATATGATTGCCAAAAAAAAAAAAAGATAACAGAAAACACAACAATAACAAGTGCAGAAAACTGAATAATTTCCAAAATTATAAAAGTAATAACTTAAGATCTTACAAATAAATTAATTTTAACAAACAACACTGTCATCCTTGAAACACAGAAAGCCTCCCTAAGCGGGTATCAACCTGAACAGCTCAAATAACAACAATAACTCCAGTCTTTCCTGATCTTAAGTGCTTAAGCAGGCATATTCAGTAACATTGCAGATTTGGGATATCCCCTTTACAAAAAAATACCTTTAAAATAGTAGGTAATATCCCTGCATTGAAAAGGCAGCCCATCGACAGAGTAAAGAGCTTGAAATATTGTGCTTTTCATCTGCATTTTTAGTCTGTCCATACATGTGTCATTACCTTTAACTGTGCTGTAATTTTACCATCAAAATGGCAGCTGCGAGCTCCTGAGCATCCATCATATGAGGATTCCTGGTCATTACCACTCTAACCAGATCTGGAGGAAAGATGCCGCACAAATTAATGAACAACCTCTCCCTCAGATCCTGATATCGACCTAAGCCAGAGGGCTCCTGGTGCTGGTGTGCGGGGGGTGGGTGGCCTTTATGGGCGGGGATGGATGGACTACTGGTCACCTGTGGGATTGGTGGTGCAGAAAAGCCACATGGCGAGGAATGCCTGCCCCAAGGAGAGCGCCACGGCTTCTCGTGGACATCTGGAAGGCTCTGTAAAGCGAAGGCGTCGTAGCATGGCTTCTGCTGGTAACGGGGGTCCCAGTTCATCTGGAGCTGAGGTTGTTGGTTTATCCCAGAGTAACTTCTCCTAGATTGAAGTGGGGATCCTTGGTACACTCTGGAGTCTGGAACACCACCTTCCTGCCAAAGGTGGCCCAGGGGGGAACTCTGAGAGTGGGACACTTGGGGTGGTCTTGCTGAGAACTCCCTGGAAAAACTGCTGAGTGAGGAAGGGTGCTGAAGGTGGGGTGGGACGTATGTGGCTGAAGTGGGTTTGAATTGGTGTGGGGAGGTGTGAGGAGATGTGAAGGTCGATGGTCGGTCATCCAAGCCAAAGCCTTGTGGTTTTGTTTGAGCGATGGAAGGCCCATGAGGACTGTGTTGGCCCAGGTCTGGACGGCTGGTGGGGTAGGTGTGCTGGCCGCCACAGTGATAATGGTGGTGAAGATGGCGGCACTTTGGACCATCGTCTAGAACCGGGTCTGGGGAGAAAGAGTCCGTGCTCTCCTCACTGCTGCAGTCTGATGGCAGTGATCCAGCTCGCAGGTCAGCTGGGGAGAAGCGTTCCGGACTCTGTGGCACTATCAGACTTAGACTAGAGTAGGCCTTCACCAGTGAGCTGTAGCCCACCTCTGGGGACTCGCATCTGTTGAGTGTTTCAGCCTGGTTTGGTCCTGTGGAAGGCCTGGAGTTTCCCATGTACTCCCATCGGTCCAGGGTTGCTGATGACGGTGGTCCTCCTGGAGCAGGAAGACCCAGGAAGCTGCTACTACAGCTACTGCTGCTGCTGCTGCTGCTGCTTCCCCTGCGGGCCTCCATCTTGGACAGGCCTCGGATCCTGTCCTCCAGGAGGTCAGTGAGGTTCGGCTGTTTCTTTGGAGTGCTCCGACAAACCTCAGCCTCTGCCATGGCATCCAGTTGACCAGAACTTTGGCTCATCACCATCAGGGCATCTTCCAGCAGACCTCTGGAAGCTACTGATGACATTTTGGCACTGGCACGGAGCTCATCAGCCACAGATCGCTGTGGATGGCTGCCCCTCTCAGGGTGGTAAAACTTGCACTTGTGGCCATATGTGCACTTCTTCCCTATTGGCAGAAACAGCAAAATGTTTGTTATTTTTTTATTTCTTATTTTATTATTATTATTATTATTATTATTATTATTACTATTATTATCTATCTTTATTTGATTTTTTTTCTTATGTAAAGCATTTTGTGTTGCATTTATTTGTATGAAAAGTGCTATATAAATAAAGATTGATTGATTGATGACTGATTGATTACTGTGACAAAATATGGGTACTATTGGTTGGTTGTTGCATAACATAGTTAGGACTTCTGCTCACAACCCAATTATGTTCCAAACAAAAAATATGCCTTAATGGTAGGTTTGTATTCTAAATGCACTATTCAAAAATTCATGTCTAAATCCTCATAATACTTTCAGTAATTTATTAAGTGTCAATAATTTTAAGTGCACTGCTGTCAAGTACAGGGGTACTAAAGGGACATATTATTCACCATAGGGACACGGCTGCTTCCTGTGTTCAGGAATCACAGGCTTCTTCCTCAGAAAATTCTCTAGACTGGGTCCATGACGTCCAAGTGGGTCATCTGGAGGCATGAACCTAAACAGGAGGGAAATAGTACGGTTAAATCACATGTAAATATAAGGCACATTTGTGGTTATTCTACTTTAGGTTTTGTCCCTCACTGACTACAGAATAATAATATCATAATAAAGTTTATTTATATAGCACTTTTTGCAGAAAGGTTTCACAAAGTGCTTCACAGTAAAATCAGAAATAAAACAAGTAACAAAACACAGAATTGCACACACAGGTATAAAAAAAAGATACAGCTATGCACATAGGCACAAGCAAAAAAAAACATAAAAGCAAATGGTGATAAAAGTAAGAACTAAAACTTTAAAAATTTAAAAACAATTATACACCCCCCCCAAATAAAAGCCTGTCTAAACTAGAAGGGCTTGAGTTGCTTTTTAAAAGAGTCAATTGAGTTTAAGAAGAGTTTTAGAACGGCTCATCTATGTTGTCAAGTTACTTAAAATCTATTGTTTCAACTAAATACTAGAGCATACACATTCCCATTTACATTTTAGACTCTGGGCTGACTTAAAACCACAGAGGCAGTTAAAACAAGATCATGTAGTTGAAAAACAAGTTTATTATAGCTGACAAAGACTATGACTAAAATGTAACTGGAATAAAGACAATGAGCATTTACAGTAATAAACCATGTGCTATTTATACACTCATAAAACTAAACAGAAATCAGAAATTAAATGTAAAGACTAAGTGGAAACTCGAACAACATAAATAACTGTCACAATGATAAATGACGTGTCTACAGAGGAAATGACAAATAGAGCAAAGATGAAAGGAACCGATAAAGATCCAAATCATCACCTTGAGGAAAGTGTATGTTAATCAAGTTGGAAGTTAACCTTTCAGAAACAGTGTGTAAGGGGACACTGCGTTTGAGTGTCAGATCAAGCCTTTCATCTCCTCCTAAGCCTCTCTTTGTCTGTTTTACATTTCATATTGATTAAAATAGATACTTAAAACTTCTTGGTGATTCTTCACTTAAATAATGTTCCTTTTGGCAAATGTAAGTTTCTTACTTGTCATTTACAAATGAATACATCAGCAGACGCTCGTCAATGAATTTCTTCCACTCCGGTTTTTCATTGGCGAGGTCCCGGTAGTTGTCATTGGAAACAATGATACCATCTGACTCATAAGCAAGTTTGACAATGAAACGATCATCATAGCAAACTACGCGGCGTCCCTGCACACGGCGCGAAGGAGTGAAGACCAGGATCTTCTCCTTTTCCAGTCGCCGTAGAATCTCTTGGTCTGCAACAAGAGTTATACAGTTAAACAGAGGAAGATGAGGAAAACCTCCAAAAGCACACGGTTGAAGTAAGAGCTGCGGTGCATCATTGTGACTTTAATGGAATCTACCTGTGATGAGAGCATCAGGTCGTGATTGCTCCTTTCTCCAGGCGGGGACAAAAACAGTGATGTCCCGGTGACCTCGCTCCAGGAACCAGTCAACCGCCAACTGAATGCCCTGACAGGAGAACACCTCCTTGTTCCCATGGCTGCAAGAGCAGAAAGACAGTTAAAGTCACAAATCTGACCAAACTGGAAACAAAGGAGCCATGACTTAAAGGGTTACTTAGGATTTTTTAAAGTGGTTTTTGTCACTTTTATCGTTTTTGTCACGAGCACAGGTGTCAGTCTTCTCTGACTTCGTGACAGCGCACAACGCTTCTTGATGCAGCTCAATATCATCAGTTTTCTGTGTTACTGCAAATGACTACTGTTAATGCAGTCAGTCTGGTAAATGTGAACAACGCAACATACTACAGTAGATATGTGAAGATTCACTGACTTCACACTTTTGTATTGATGTCTGCAATGTGAAACTGACACTTCGAGTTAGGAGATACATGGAAGCATAAGGAACATCTGGTATATGTGGTTCTATGTAGTCTTGCTGTTGGGAAGAAGCACAGTAATGCAAAAATAAAAATAACTGATATTCCTCTTAACTACATTAAATCTAAAGAATACAGTTTAAAATACACACTCGACTGAAGTATAGACACTTAAAACAAGGTATTTGTGATGAATCACCTTCCATCTTTGGAAAGGAGTCTGGCAGTAATCTACAGCAGTGAAAATACTCTAAAGAGTGAATAAACTGAAACTCTTTAAGTGGCTAAATATGCTCTGCAGCTATTGTTAACTGTATTTGGTGTTGTTTGTTGCCACAGCAGACCAAGTCAAAGATGAGCCTACAAAGTAAGGTGATGTGTTGTCTGCCGTGTTGCATGATTTGACTTGTGTTTGTGCTGTGTTCAGCTGCCTCACAGCTCCAGCTATTCTACCTGAAGAAGCCTAAACTGGCCTGACATAGCCAGAGGTGTGGGAGCAAGTTGGTGAAGATTGTAAATGATGCCAGACCGTGAGAACCCAAATTAGCTTATTAATCTGTCTTAGAAAAAGCAGAAACACATCATTAATAAATTATTAGATCTAACAGGCAAATGCAAGACTTAACTAAGGTTCTTGACACATGCTGACTTATACGTCAAATGAGCTGCATTTAAACCTGTTTTTATTAAAATAATTGCAAGATCCCTTGGGAGTAGCCACATATTTCTGTAATGAATACAGGTTAATATTGGTGAGGTCTGTAATTAAGAATAAAAAGGCAAATAGAGCCAAACTAACGTGTCAGTAGGCTAACCATGACAAGGAAATTAACCCTTTGAGCGCAAACCAGTCCTAACCGGCTCAAATGAAACAGCTTGTAATGCAGTGATTTGTCACAAACTTGTATGTGGCTGGTAGTCGACTCATGTGTCTGCTAGAGGTGGCAGAATATAGTAATGTACATGTACTGTATGTTAATGGCTGATAATGTAGACTGGTGTACATTAGGTGAGTAGATAATAGCCTGATATTTTTAGTAAGTAGACAGATACTACTAGATAATCAATGTGCCTAAGTTTGGTGAATGTAAATGTTTGGTCAGGGAAGTCAAGCTAAAAGCCACTGTTCATTCAATAACATTTGCAAATATAGGTCGTTCAGATGTGTATAGGGCACCTTCCAAAGGCTCTTCTACTCACCTCATAGCTACATTACTCCCATCAACCACCACAGGCCGCAGGTTTTCTTTATCGTCCAGCAGCTGAGAAGGACACAGTAACCGGTAAGAATCCAACGAGGAGCTGGAAGAGGAGGAGGAGCAGGCTAAAGAGGGAGACAGAGAAGATGAGGGAGACTGGGCGGCAGCCAGGCCTCCTCCTCCTCCTCCTCCTCCTCCTCCTCCCCCTCCTCCTTGTTGCTCCATCTCGGTCTTGGTTCCCAGTTTGACCAACTCTCCCAGTATGTCGTTGATGAGTGCATCTGGGCCCAGTTTCCTCAACACCAGCAGCACCAGCTCCTCAGAGTAGCCTAGTTTAAGCGCAAACTCCACCTTGGTGCGGCAGTCTGACACATGGTCAGAGTCAGGTGATGATGGTTTTGGCTGTGGGGGGTCTCCAGGAGGCTGGTTGGGGGCCAGATCCAGCCTGACTGGCGGACAGACTGAGCTGGACTCTTGATGTAAAGCAGGCTCACCATGACTTGTGTTTTGAGAGGCAGAACAGGAGACGACCTGGGCGCGCTCATCTTCACTGTCAGACACAGCGCTCTCCTCAGAGAGGTAACTACAGCTACTACTGCTGCTGTAGTTGGAATGTGTACTAGAACTAGTGCTGCTGCTACTGATGCTGCCGCTCCTGTTGTTCTGAGCACCAGCTCCCACCCCCTCCTCAACTCCTGTGTGAGCAGCTCCTGCCGCTGCACTCACACCAGCCTGTCGCTCAGCACCTTCCACATGGAGGTAGTCCAGATCCAGCCCCAAGCTGAGGATGTGGCCTGTCCCATCCTCCAGATGGTCCTTCAGGCCCATGAAGCCGTCTCATACATCCAGCCCCTCGCCCTCCGTGACCTCCCAGGTACCTGACTGACCCCACTGTTCCCGCCAGTAGTTAAAAACTCACTTACTGGTCCTGGTAGGGAAGCCTGAGGGAGACACAAGAAGAACCTGTTAATAGACAGTCAGTGAACACGCCTGGATGATGATGAAGAACTTCTGTCAAAATGAAATCTAGAACAATAAGCTGTAGACATTTTTACTTGATGGGCTGTTAGTAGTGCATCTCAGATGGCTGATGTAGAAAACATATGAATTGAAAAGTAGTGTATATTGTAGCTGGTGTATTTGTCCTTCATGGCAGGTAGACATGTAGCATGAATAGCATAGTTTAGTGTTTACCTTGTTTCTTGCAGCCATCTTTGATAAACCAAGCAAATACCTACAGACAGTCTCTTCTTCCTTGTCATGAACAGTTTTTGGGAGTAAGTAGTTACAGTAAGTGGTATCAGGAAGAAAAACCTATATGAAGAGTGCATTCATTTTGCCCTGCATCTTGTCTCTGTGCAGGAACACCTTCTTTTGGTGTAGTTCTGACAACACAGGGCCACAAAGCCTTTGGGACAAACTGCAGTGCAAAGTGTAGTATCATCAAGACTATAGTCGCTAATAAGGAACTTTGCGGGTTGTTTTGAGTGCTTGTCTTATTTCAACTTAATCCACCTCTGATGTGTCAATCAAATGGAAGCACGTCGCTCTAAGCAACCTGAGTCTGTCATATCTGTGTGTGACCAGCCAACAGCACTGAGGATGCACACAGACTACTTCTTCAGCTCAGATACAGATTCCAACAGGAGTACCGACCCAATGCCAGCCTTTAATTAATAAGTGATAGATCTCACTGTGCAGAAGGGATGACTTTATACGATGCTTTCTAACTTGCAGCAAATAAATACATTTAAATACACATGCACAAATAACTTTAGAAAAACTGTTATTAAGTAAACTAACCTACCACAGCCAGAGTTATAATAGCCCAGCTTAAAATAGTTTTAGAAAAGTATTTAAAATCTAAAATAAAATAGTTACAGAATTGCTTTTTAATAGTGTTGTCAAGGGAGGAAGGGAGTAATATTAAACTGGTAACTTTTAATGTATTACATTTCAAATGTAACTTTCCCATTTTAGCCATAAAAAGACAAGTCTGTGCAAACGCTTCATCATTTACCCTAATCCGAGGACAGTCGCAACAAGTCTGACAGCTCAGCTTACATAATTTGCATACAAAGAGCTAATGCTGAGTGTAAATGTAGATGATGTCAAATAGAGGAAAAACACTGTCAGAGAATGTCAGTAAAAGTGGTGTGAGGTCTATGTATACATTTGTACCGTGCCTTTGTATTTTACATGCTAAAATTCTCACTTTAGCATTTGTTTAATTTGGACCCTTGAGTATTTGTGTATAAAAATAGGTTAAAATGTTTTATTGTCATTATCATTACTCACTCATTTTGTAATATGTTCCTTATCCTTTAACGTATCTTTTTTCCTCTGTTTTTGTTGTTATATATATTGCAGTGCTTTACTATCTTGTTGCTTTATGTTGTATATATTGTATCTATAAGACAAAAGGTAGTTTTCTGACTGCATCTTAAGATTCTTACATTTTAACATCACTGCATTAAACCATCGCTGAGGAAGTTCACTTTAAGAGCTCCAGTGCATCATATTAGTGGATATCACCAAGGAAGAGTACAGTAAAATGTAAAACCAAGACATAAAGTAAATGTCTTATTCAGTTTCATAGCTCATAACATATTTTCAACAAGTTGAAAGCTGCAGCATCCGTCGTACCTCCTCCCACTTTCACTGATTTGCATTTTAGCAGCACAGAGCTGCCAGAAAAAGAGTAATTAGATGTATGGGCGTCGTTAGGACTTGAAAACATCCGGGGCTATAGGCGACCGGGGGTTGGGATGGGGTGAATAGTTCGTAAGGCTGGGGGGGGTGTGTCTCCGTCCTATACATGTCTCTCTCTCTCTCTCTCTCTCTCTCTAATTTCACTCAGTAGCACGAGGTACGCACAGGCCATGCGGACAGCTGCAGACAGCAATGATGAAGGGGACACGTATTTACTCATACGCTTATTTCAAAAAAAGAAACCAAAAAAACGGTGTGCTCAGAGATCCGGGTCTACTGCCTAAGCCCTGAATGCCCAGGTCTAACAACACCCACGATTAGACGAGAGACAAGTGTCAAAGTGTCAAAAACACCACATCAAACATAAGCCAAATCCTACAAACAAATCACATTAATAACACTCACACACCCATGTTTGCAGGATGGGCCAAGGAATAATAGCCAAGAACAACAGAGGACTGGGTTATTAAAAGTGTCATCAAATAAAGCAGTTTAAATATCAATGTGTATCATAATTAATAATCCAAAATAATAATAGACATGTTGTGAAACCTTATATATGCTAAATGATAGCACTAAGTTGCACACCAGCATCTATGACTATTCATGATAGAAGGAGCCGGACACAGTTGTTTAGGTAAACACTGAATTTATATATAAATATGAATGTATAACCTGTCTGACTATACTGACCCATACTAGTACAAAAGCAGAAGAATTATTAGTAGAAACAACTCCAGCTACTTTAAAGCTTGAGGCATTAACTGAATATAATACATATTAAATCTGTTTTTGTCCCTCAAAAGCTTAGCTGATCACAACAATTAGCAAATTTAATTATCCTAAATTGTTGCTGCAATGTCAAATTTATAATCTGAATTCACTTACTGCATTAAATAAACCTTGAAAAGGTCCATCACAGCCTTTGCATGACTGTCTATTATGAGAACACATAATAGACAGTCACAAAACAAAAAGTAATACACATGAAGTTGTTAGCTGAAAGCTGCCGTACCTCAGAGTGTGACCTGCAGCAGTAGGTTGAAAGTGAAAGACCATCCTGCTCTTCAGTTACTAATAATATGTATCCAATACTACAGAAAACTCAACTTCAGCCTTGATCCCTCCCACTGTCAACGTAAAGGATCTCTCTGACTACTCCATATTTTTGTACGCAAACAAAATTAATCCTGTTATATAATTTGACTGTACTGAGACGTGCCAAAAAGTTTGTTGGCGCCGTAACAGACATGTTCACCTCCTCAGCCTGCAGTTTCTTAAAAATGAAAATTAAACACAGACAGAAGGGCACAGTCATACACAACAAAACCAGCCTCCTGCAAAATTATACTTCAGCCTTAATGTGAATATAGCATCATTTTTAAAATCTGGAAATCAGAAGATGTCATTTTGTATTTTAAGGACCGGAATTTTTAATGCAAACATGTTATGGGTTGTTTTTAGAGTATGAGTTCTCCATCACAAAGCCCATTTAAATCAACAAAAGAGGATTTTTTAAAGTGTATTTAGTGTAGTTATCATGCATCATACAGTACAGACAGTACAAACAAATGCAGCTTTCAAACTGTATTAAAACTGCGGTGCTTGATAGTTTTTCTTGCCATCACTGAGCAAAAAGCCAATCATCTCAGGATTCTGTATTTGAAGTGGTTGGAAAAGGAACAAGATTTCTATCTCCTTCTGTAGACTGCTTTTCAGGCTGTAGAAGGGGAGCTTCGGGGCACTCCTAGGTCTTACCAGTCAGATAGGCGGATTAAATACATGATTGACAGCAGTAATCATTGTTCTGTCAGAGTCAATTGCTCTACCCCCTGGTGTGAAACTGAAGTTTGAGAATGTGATTTCACTTTTAGTGGCATGAAAGCTGTTGAGAGAGCTGAAAAAGGTGTGCATTTGATTGGATCTGATTTTGCCTTCAGCAGTAGATTAGTGACTGAATAGACAAATTTAACCCATAAAGACCCATGAGACTTTTGTGGTAGATCCCAAATCAATTTTTCTCTCTATTTAACCTTTCTTAACTGTTTTATCACCAGTTATTGTAATAAATGGTATTTTATATTTTGTGAAGTTTCAGTGAAAATCAAGTATTTTCTTAAATTTGATTGACTGATCATGTAGATGTTCATAAAAGCTCAGATTAAAGTAAAGAGCTATCATATCCGAAACAGAAAAAACTGAAGAAAAACTGACTTTTTCAGCAAAGATGTCATTAATTGAAGATAAACCCAGTGTGTCCATCCACTGTCATTGATCCAACTCCATGGGTTTTACTGGTGAATCAATGTTGTAGAAGATGACGGTGTCTCCATGGTAACTACAGAGCCTCTGAACGTCCAAATGGGTCATATCTGATGACCGTGAAAAGATGAATAACTGTATTTACACCAATTATTTACATGTATTAATAGGTTTAATGGATCAACAGGTATTAAACAGTTTAGATCAGTAGATGCTTTTGGTCAGCGGTGAATGTTTGGGTCTTTATGGGTTAAAACTAAAACACTTATGCAATGACCATCCATTTAGTCTTATCTAAAAAAAGCCTAAAAGAAAATCATTTACACTTGTAACCCTCAAAAATAAATCTGCTAACCTTTCTTCTGAAAACCAAACTCAAAGTGTTGCAGAGTTCAGAGCTCAAACTTCAAGGAGCAGTTTTTTTGTTTGTTTGCTTTTTTTTTATCAATGGTAAAACAATAGATCCTTTCAGTATACTGTAATTCAGTTGGTCAGAGAAGGAACTAGACTTCTACACTTCCTATGGTGACAGATTTTGTCACAGGTCTTTTTGAGGGGGAAGGGTGACTGACAACTGTAATGACCAATACCTGTCAGTAATCCATCCAGACATCTCTACTCTGTGACGTCCATCTGTGTCGTCCATCTCAAACACTATGGAACATTTCTCAGTTGTGTTTAAAAAGAAAAATGTTCAAACTTTGCTCCTTGAATGAGCAATAAAGTGAATTGGGAAAAAAAAAATCATTTCCTTTTTTCCCCATAGGGCTTATGTTCTAAAACACACACAAACATGTCCAGCAAATTGTACAGTCATTGTTCAGAAACGTCCCAAACGCAGCAAAACAAGAGGATAATTCAGAAAGAGGGCATATAAATACACCACCACACACTGAAAGAGGGTCAGAACTAATGATTTAGGAGGATTATTATTATATTATTGAGTCTGTATATTGTGTTTTAGAGAAAGTGTTTGATATTATGTCTTTAGTCTCTGTTTAATCTATGTTTAGGACAAAGAGGAGGAAGCTGCAGCTGCCATTTTTGTGCCTGGTTTATGTCTACTGTAGCTTTAATTCATAGGAAACTGTCAGATAGGTTCTTTACATCTACATGTTGAAATTTGATCCCATATTTGACAAATTAGGACATGGTTACAGAGCGTATTACAATAAGACGATTACTGTCAATTCATCCTTAATTTTAGACCCAATTCCAAACATGTCACAACGTTTCACCACAGTCTAAACAGACTGTGACCCAGTTTTGGTTGATTTTGAAGTGAATTATGCAGATTTAGAACATTTGGAGTGATGAACTTCATTACTGGCTATAACTGCATTACAGCGCAGCAAAGTTTCACATATTACAGAATGTTTAAGTCTGTAAGAATTCTGGTGATTTATGACCGAACCCCTTCATCATGTCTGAAAACTTGTTGAAACAGACTAAAACATGCAAAACTCATTAGTTATGGTCTGTTAATCATCCAGTCTAGTTTGCGTTTACTTCAAAACTACAATAAATATAATACTCCAAATTGAGGTGAGTGCATTAAATTAACTGAAACATGACCCACTGATCACTAAAGCCCTTCAATCCAATGGTGAAACAGATGTTTCTGATACTGACAGGATTTATGATCTGTTCATGAGGCATTTTTAGTTCATCCTACCGTAACAGTTTTAAAGACCTATAACCTTCTGTGTTTTTATGGTGTTAACCCTGTCCGAGTCCTGGGATTAAATGAAACAAAGAGAGGTTTGTTACTATGGGAGTGACCTGTTTAAAGCACATGTGTGTTGTTTACAGCCACATCTCCACAGTACCAAGGACATACGCTGATGTAACTCCAGAGAAGCCTCCCTTGTTCAGTCCTCTTTGTTTGATGAACAATAATATGAAACATGGATTTTGTTAATTGTGTTACGGATTAATAACTTCCAAACAATACATAACTCTTATGGCTGCTTACATTTTGTTCTACTTTGATAAAAACATTGATCGTCGGGGCAGTTCTCAGGGGAACTGACACTCAGATATGAGACACCACCTGCAGGTACTGGTATGATGATAACAGCTGCAAGACCGCTTAAGCCATCAGTTTGAACCACAAACAGCTACCACTCAGTGTGTTTTTGTTTATGGCTTTTAATCTGTGGAAATACCCACAGAATAGTTCTGTCAGGAAACCAAATGTGTATGCATCAGTTAGTACAGCGTTATGTGTGTGTGTGTGTGTGTGTGTGTGTGTGTGTGTGTGTGTGTGTGTGTGTGTGTGTGTGTGTGTGTGTGTGTGTGTTCTTCAAGCTTTGTCCATTCTGACCACTGTTCCTGGAACCAAATTTCCCTTTGTTTCCAGAGATGATCTGAGGTAACTGCTCTCAGTGTGTCAATACCACACAAACAGACACACTGAGTGGAAAAAACCTGAAGTAAAAAAACAAATGTCTCACTTTAGACATATTGTTTAAATGAAGAAGAACATGACTGAACAAGTCCAGCTCAAAGGGTCAAGATCAATATGATATATCAGGATTTCTATCAGTGTCTTGTGTGTGTGATTAAAAACATTTGATCATAATTATAGTGTAACAGATGTGTATACTGTATGAAATAAAATTCCACTACAAAGTAGGGCTGTCAAAATTAACTTGTTAACGCGGAATAATCCATCCTAATGATTAGTCTGATTAAAAATTTTAATGCAATTAACTCATCTGCAGCGCAGAATAACTCTGAATGTCTATGGCAACACATTTCGGGCAGTTTGTCAAGTAGAGTTACCGTCACACATGCGAAAAAATGGGCAGTTGATCCTGTAGTGACAGGCAGCAGAACCAACCGATAAAGATGGAAGATACATGTTGGCTCTCTCTAGGGGAAATTTGAGTACAAAAAAAACCAATACGGAAAGTTGTTTTGTGTCAAATTGTATTGTTGAAACTGTTGAAGGTGTTTAATAAACACTTTAAGTGCATATATACTCCCTTCTGTCTTGAGTCTGTTTGCTCATGAAAAATGAAACGCAATTAATATAGATTAAAAATGAATGATATTTAATCGTGATTTATCAAAATTAATCCACAGCAACCCTGTGATTAATGTGATAAAAAAAATTTAATCGTTTGACTGCACTCCTACAAAGTTAAGGCACAGTAATTTTTTTCATGTGATGTCATTTTATATTGTACTTCTTCTCCACTACAATGTTTGATGCAAATATTGCACTTTACACAATAATTAAGTCGTCTGGCAGCTTCAGTAAATATAAAACTACATATCTCCAAATGTGTTGATCGTGCAGGATGAAATTTTCCTTAATACATTTAGAAAGTTCTCTCTTAAAAACAAACCTGTTGAATCAGATGGAAAATTGTTACAAAGCTGAAAACAGACTTGTTTTCTGGAGCGCATGGAATGTTGATTTTTTTAGAGATACATGGTTCTCAGAGGAAAGGGATGATGATGATCTTATTGGATATGATGTATTGCTGTAGAATACACTTGCCAACACAATATAAATCAGTTCAGATGAACTCAACCCCAAATGTCTACAGCAGTAAAATGCAACATGTATTAATACAACAGTAAATTGAATTTAAAAACCCCATAAATAATTGTAAAATACTGACATGAACCATTGTTTCACAATAATTACTTTTACTTAAGTGCATCTAAAGTGATACATATTTTTATGTAAGAAAAATTTTAATGCAGAACTTTTACTTGTAGTGGAGTTCTTCCAAAATGTCCAGCTAATGCTTTTATTGAATACTTTTTATTTTACACTGTTGTATCATTCTATTTCATTCACACATTTTAAAGTTATTCAGTTCACTTCTTTCATGTGTCAGTTCATGCCAAACGATTTATTTTAGACTATGTTTATTACAATGATTATATTTTACAAACCCTCTCAGATCTAAAGTACTGGAGAGAAGCTGCCTCTTAATATCCCGACCCCCGTTGTCTAAGCTGCTGCACCGCTGTTTGTCACCCTGAATGCCACAAGAGAGCTGAAATAATTTAGTCTGCTTTCAACAAAAAGAGACACAAAAGGAAAGAGTAAGAGTGTGTTGTGTGTGTGTGTGTGTGTGTGTGTGTCAGGGGGGTTGGGGGGGAAGTGTGTCTGGCTTGCTGTCCTTCAACAATGCAGCTGCCACCCAATCTGTCCTCCAGCGATGGGAGTATTGTTCTCTGGGTCTGAGCAGCATGCACAGACGGAGGCTGGGGCTTTTCAAACCCGTTCACCCCCACAAACACACACAAACATGCATACGATGCCTGGTAATGCAGCGCCCACGGCAGCCCGCAGGTCAGAGGTCAACAGACAGACACTTTGAAGAGTCAGCAGAAATATGACGGTGACACAGCAAGTGTAAATCACAGCCATAACCATGAGCGCATGACCGTCTTACCAGAATACTTTTGGTTTACTGACATGTAGTAACTGAACTGTACAAAAATGCTTCAAAAAGGTAACAACAAATATTTACTAGGGTTGTTATCGTCAGTTAAATGTAAAACTAAAATAACTGTGAAAACAACTGTTTTGTAGAACATTAATACTCAATAGAAACTACAATAAGCAGTGCAACATTAACTACAATGGAATAGAATTACAGGTCGAATAAGCTTTGTATTTGTTGTGAACTATTTGTAGTTTATCTTTTTATGCAGGTCCAAGTTATCATTGTCTGCAGTCAACCAGGCAATGGTAAAGGTAATGGTGCATAAGAATAAAACAGCTTTGGACAATGTGTGACTGTGTAATTCAGGTTTGAAGTCATGCATTCTGTAACTCTGCCTCGACTTCTACAAACCACAGCAATCCTCATAACAACTGGAAAAAGTAAAACTAAATAAAACCTGCACTAAAATCAGTAATTTCCTGAAGTTAAAAATAAAACTGCTTATTCAACTGTAAAATGATCAGAAACTACTGTTGTGTCAAAATGTTTCTGGTTTTGATCAAATATTAGTCATGAGCTGTTTTTATCTGATTCTTGTAAATAAATATTTTTAAAATGCATATTACTAGTATTACTAGCAAAAGCTCAGTTATGAACTATTGTTTATCATGTACAAACGAACTAAACGAACTGTTAAATGTCATCAAATGTTAACTCCACTTTGTCACAAGTGTAAATAGTTTAGACTACTATTACTTAAAAAAGTACCCACTGATAAACTTTATAGCTCATGTTACTAAGTAAGTGGCTTTAGAGGAAGTGTTGTTTTGATTGTAATGCGGAATATAATTAGTTAATGACTGAAAAGGTTTTGATCTCATTTGGGAAGTACAGAGTGTCATGATAAGAAAAGGTACCAAACAATATGGAAAGTAGAAGTAGAAAAAAACTTATAACGATATATCTACCTATCTTTCATAAATCAAACAAGATCACAGAAACCATGCTTTGACTGTGTATAAGGAGCACACACATTATAAGCCATCAAAACCACAAGGTCTAAGTAGTCTGTGTACTTGAAAATATGTACTGCATTCACCCTAAAGGAGAAATACAATGCCTCTGTCAGTGGAACTGTGTTGTAAAGCTGTGAGACGGTTCCCAGCAGGATGTGCAGGTTCAGTTCTTCAGTACTGTACAGTCTTGACTTTAATACTGTACATGAACTGGGCTAAAATGACAGGGTGTGATTAAGTATAACCGAAATAAAACTGAAGTGAACCGAGAAGAATTAAGTAGAAAAACGGTTAAAGAACCTAAACTCCACAAAGATTCAATATGACACTTAACTGTTATAAATTCAGTTCTGATCACT
Organism: Apogon talboti; assembly: GCA_037367365.1. NCBI lineage: Eukaryota > Metazoa > Chordata > Actinopteri > Kurtiformes > Apogonidae > Apogon > Apogon talboti. The sequence goes on along the minus strand of JAPQRQ010000015.1, from coordinate 11,087,193 downwards.
GCCCAATGTTCCCACTTTGTCCTTTTCTTAAAATACTTTTATTAATATTTGATTTTCTACATTTGTCCTTTGTTTGACTGAGTGAAGTGGAGACAAAGACAGTGAATGACAACATCCAGACTGAGTCAAATGAGGATGTTGGGACATATGATCCGTGTCCTTGCCCACCCCTGGCACTACCAGGCCCGTCTCAGGTGGACCCCTATTTCAAAGCATAGAAACAAACTGAAAAGGCTCAGAAATCACCATTTGATCAGCGAGACTTTGAGATAAATACCAGAGAACACCACTCGTGCATTTGAGTGGATCTGTGAAATCTCCGCTGTGGGTGTTTCTGCAGACATAGGAGGGGCTGAAGTGGCTTCCGTGGTGAGCAGATGCTGCAGCCTGCAGCTCAGTGACCCAGCCTGCCTGCCTTCACTACCTCTGCGCTATGTGTCTCTGAATGTGTCATGATCTCGGGTTAGCCCCCTTGGGGCTGCAGCGAGAGATGAGCTCCCTGGAGGCCAGACCCTGACCATCCCTCAGGGCCGCTGCACGGCTACCATTTGCTGGCTGAGCCTGGATGAGATCCAGTCTGTCACACCGGCGACCGGCTGGGAGGGGGACAAAGGGCATTTGGAAAAGGTGGGGGTTTAGGTGGGGGGTATATACTATTTATTTAGCTTGGGTAACAGATGCTGGCTAAAGCCACAGGGGACCTCCTGAAAGCATCCTCCTCCTCCTCCTCTTCTTACTCCTCTCTCCTTCTGCTCCTCTGCAACTGGTGATGTCAAGATTCACCCTCAGTGACACATATCACCACTGTCTGTCATGTGACCTTTAAGAGGGCGGTTGTGGGTATTTTCACTTCTGAGCTTTGCAGACTTTCAGTTGGTTTCATCTGGGTTCTTCTACTTATTCCTAACTGAAACCCGTCTCGTCCACCTCAGTGAGCAGACACACCACAGACTTAATGGTGAAAATGGAATGATTAAAGGGGAAGTTCTTCAATTGAAGGAAAATTATGACACTCAAATTTCTACAAGACTTAGACATCTTTTAGTTTTTACACCTGTCTAAATCATTAATGTCTCAAAAGAGCACATTCGATGATACCAGTGTAGATCTCCAGACACCAAATAAACTGAATGCACTGGTCAGTTGTGAAAACCAAGACTAAAACTTCCAGTGAAAAAAAAGTTTTCACAAATATGAAAACTAAATAAAAACTAAAATAATGTTACACAAACTGAAATGAAATAAAATTACATATAAAATCAAGTTCACTCCACAGTGAATGGGGTTCTACAATCAAATGGCTAGTTTTCCTCACAATATATGAAAACTAATTATAAAAATAAATCTGAATGATTGAAAACCTCATAATAAAACAAACTAAAATGAAAAAAACTGAAATAAAAAAATCTCACTGAAGGATCAAATAAATATATAGAAACTTGCCATAGACTTCTGATACTTGGTACTGCTCATGAAGCTGGTGTAGTGTATTAAAACATACAACAAAGATGCTTTCAAGACGTGTAATGTTGTTTTCGAAGAGCAACATGGATCTGAAATTGTAGCCACCAAACATTTCTAGTAACTGATGACATGTAAAAAATGCAAGAAGCTACTGTGGCAAAGTGGCTTTAAATCGCATTCCTATGAATTGTATCATAAGTTGTATTTTTTTCTAATGTTGAAAGATTCTTTTGCAAATTCCAGTCGTGACTTCATGAAATGTGCCCCTTTACCTACTGCATATATCAGACACATAAAACACAGCCATCATTTGCAGTGCTAACAGTGCTAAGAGTGGAGCCACTGATTGGTCAGTCAAGATGAGGTCCTGGTTTTAAACCACACATAACCACTCTATCATTGTCAGCTGTACGATTTTATACACTCACCAATCTACAATAAAATATAATCTCTCTGCGTATATCGTGCATGTTTTGTTAATGATGTGTCCATATAAAGGCAAATGAACCCCATCATCCTCACTATACTGCTGGTTGAAGTTTTCTTGCTCAGACAGTTTCTTTACGGCAGCTGTTTGTGATGATTCTAGACACTTTTGTTTTGTTGATGTATAGCAGAATACAGTGGACAAGGAATAGTGTTTAAGTGAGGGAAGTAAGCCTTTGTTGGGTAGCTGCAGTGTAGTAGATTTGATTATTTAAAAGCATCACTAAAGGTTATGTGTACATATAT
>JAPQRQ010000015.1:11047448-11065133 GCA_037367365.1 Apogon talboti | reverse complement strand
TGTGTGCATATCACATATGTATCAATATAACAACATAAGAGCAAACTGTTGTAACAAGAAATCAGACAAGAAAGCTCATCATCATGAGTGGACTTTGGTTACTGATTTTGAAAATTGATTTGCACTTTGAAATGAGGCTGTTAACATTCATTATTTTCTCTATTTTGTTTAAATTTTAATTGAAGTTACAACTTTAATAGTTGTCTTGCAATTCTCCTTGTTTTTGTTTTTTTTTTAGTTTGCATATTACTCATTCTAAAGGCTACTGGCCAGGAACCCATAACAGAAAGTGGCAGCTCCCAGAAAGTAGGAAGAGTAGGAGCCCCAGTCCACAATCACATGAACAGAGGAGCACAGGAACTAAGAGTCCACCGTCACAAGGTTCTCCAAGTCCAAAGCCTCGCCGCAGGTCCAGCTATTCCTGCCAGAGCTCGGGCTCAGAATTTGTAACTCCAGATGTCATCATTGAGGAGGTTGTAGATGAAGAACAGCAGCCATGTATGTAACTTTAACATAAGTTGTTTGTTCAGTTGTATTTCAACTAAATGATCTTGGACCCAATGAATCATTACATTACATATAGTAGCAGCAGAGCACAAACTCGTTCTCTGTTCTGTAAGCCCCATATTGTTTGTATCTGTCTGCAGCTTTCCCTCCCACTGGCTCTGAGCTAGCTCATGAGAACTGGGGGAGTCACAAAAAGAAACCATCATCACTTGGCTACAGGAGAAATGGTAGAGAAAAGCTCATCTATATTTATACGAGGGCAATTCAAAAAGTTCTAAGACAAATGCCATAAATTAAAACTGAGTCAAACTAGTTTAACAAAATTCTATCAAGAAGGAATTTTTCGGTGGAAACATCGCTTGCAGAAGTGTATTGACGTAGGTGGATGTTATGTAGAAAAATAATTTTGTTACTTTCAAAAATAATTTTTTTTAAAAATTTGTCTTAGAACTTTTTGAATTACCCTCATATAGTATATTTATGCAACCAAATAAAATATTGACACAAGTGAGAAGAGCCTTTGACACCAAAAACAATATCTGTGATGTAGTATAAAGTCAGAGGTTAAAAGTCATTATAACCCAGGTGGATGCTGGGGACACAACTATATGATGATTAGGGATGCACCGATCCACATTTTTTCACTTCCGATCCCGATACCTGAATTTGGATGTTAGCCGACACTGATGCTATTCCAATACCAGAGCTCTGTTTGCTTTAATATTATTAAACAAAGTCGATTCGTTGTGTCTTGAGCACGCCCTGCCCGCACGCTGTGTAGTGGAACAGAGGAGAAAACAGAGCAGCATGGCTACAGCTTTGGATGTTGGGCCAGGTTTTGAAAGCTGGCCCAGCAGATTTTTAAAGCTGGTTTGCGGTGTGTTCCGGTGTGGCCCAGTTTGCTCTAAACGTAGTGCGCTGTTGATGTAACAAGACTTGAATATGGAGAAAAAAATTTCAAAAATCCCACAGCGCACTGCGTTTTGGGCAAACACATCTGCTGTGGCCAACGGGAACATGGTCCAAACCCAGCCTAAGATAGCCTACATGTTGTGATTACTTTAGCCCACTAGCTACTTAGACAATATTGTCGTAATTATAACGCTTTCTTCCATCTCCGTTTATCAGGCCACCAGACTAACGTTACCTATTGATGACTGGAACTAATACAACGCTGGGTTAATAGCCTATAACTGGAGCTGGTTGCAGACTATAGCTTGCTAGTCTCTAGCCATAACAAGTCTAGGTAGCAGGCTAATGCTTGCTAACTCAGCTCATCTCAAAGTAATGAATTATTTGCGTTTTCCATCAAAACCAAGCAAGAAGACCTAAATCATAATATTGTCTACAAAAAATAATGACATTCATCATGGTTCAGAGGAAGTTTCACAGCTGCATTTTTTTAAACAAATAATCAAACTGGAAAGTTCAAAAGTTTAGACCAAATGAGGTTTGTGCTAAAGGTTACTGCTGTCCTATTCTTTCAGAATAAGCAGCAAACAATACAGTATTTTCCACCATATCCAAATAATGCAGCATGTATGCTAAATGAAGGTTGTGTTTTTGATTTCCGTTCATGGCTATATGTTATGAGCTAAGCTTTATATTCACTTCCTTTGTTTTCCTCCTAGTTGCCCAGTGGGTGGTGGTGACCCATGTTGTGAATCCCAGCCACTTTTACATCCGCTATGTGGCTGAAAAAAAAGAATGTGATATTTTGTCCAAGAAGATCAAACTCTTGTGCTCCAGAGATAGCTCTTACTTCTCCTCCACTGATACAGTGAAGACTGGTACGTGTTTTCTTACAAATTAACATTTTTATTCCTCCATGCAGTATCTTGCCACTAAATGTGATAGTATTTATCATTTATATGGTGACATTTATGCGTTATGCAATTGAAATTTCTATATATGTTTCTGACTGAGTCAAGGTGCAATTTCCTTAAACTTCTTGGTTCCTCTGTCAGTCCTGTTTTATGGACTAAAAGGGGTTTGTTTGCTTCTTATTCATTGGTCCATACTTGGTCTGTAAATCAGTCTCTCTGTTCTCCTCCAGGCTCTGTGATTTTTGTGAAGTGTAAGGGAAGACTTTGGTGCCGGGCCAGTGTTGTTGAGGTCGTACAGAGTGGATGTGCTGGGACAGTTGAGTCCTGCCCAGTCACCCAGCTAGGCAGTGTCCGAGTCTTCTATATTGACAGTGGCCAAACAGTGGCAGTCACTGTACAGAGGTAAACAGACACAAGTCACGAGGTGCTATTGCACTAGTAAGAATGTGTGGCTTTTTGTTTGTTCAAGTACCTTTTTTTTGTTTTTTTTACCCCACCCCCAAAGGGGAGGCAAGGGATATTGTTTTTGGTTCAGTTTCTGTGTTTAACACTGTAGCAGCAAAACTGTTGGTTTAATTCATACCAAACTGGGTTTATAGATTGCCAGTGAGCTAGAATAGATGTGATTACATTGTGGGAAAAGTAGATCCAAGTTAAAAATTTTTATGAATTTTTTTTAAATCTTTTGTTTTTTTTCCATTTACTTACAGTATAATGGGTGAAATTTCAAATGTGTATAAAAAACATCAATTTTGTTTCAATTTACTTCAAACTTGGCACATACAGTAGTATATATAGGCAATTGATATGCTGATATCAGCACACACATAGACATGATGACATCAGCTGGATCGATGCCCAAATAAGCTACAATACGTGCGAGGAACGGGGTTTGTTGTGCCTGGTACCAATTGCTCTGTTCTTTGTCATTTCTTTTGTCATGCCCCTCACAGCGAGGACAGGACCACTGAATCTGTACTGAAGGCTGTGAACAACCACATGAGGAGAGTCCATGAGTCAGTGAAAGATGAGCTGCATTACTTTGCCCCTCAGGCTGTCCGATGCGCCCTCAAGGATCTTGTCCCTTATGAGCTAGTAAGAACACTGACATTTACCACTAGTAGAGTATTTGTGTTTGGCATAAAAATTTGAATTTAGAACATTAAAAATGACAAACACAGGAAGGATATTGTGGCATTTAATTTTAAAATGTCCAGAAAACAAATGATTTAAATCAAAGTGAGTAAGTAGTTTATGGCTTCTTAATAGCCATATATGCAGGGGTGTCAAACATATGGCCCGTGGGCCAAAACTGGCCCACCAGAGGTTCCAGTCCATCCTGTGGAATGAATTTGTGTCATGCAAAAATTACACTGAATACATTAACAATCAAGGGTGTCACACAGCCACATACACCAATTCATTCTAAGTGGGTCAGACCAGTAACATACAATCATAACTTTGTAAATAATGGAAATTCCAAAAATTGTCTTTATTTTAGTGTAACAAAATTCAAATTACACAAAAATGTTTACATTTACAAACTATCCCTTCAAAAAATATGAATAACCTGAACAAATATTAACAACTTCAAGTGTCTTAAGAGAGATGTAAGTGTAATTCTAACAATAGTAAGCCTTTTACTAGATGTTTTCTGTATTTGTAGATCCGCTGTGATCTGTAAGTTGTAATGTACTATATTGTTAAAACTGCCATTATTTTTCTTAAGAAATTTCAGGTGGTTCATATTATTCACATTTTTTAAAGGATAGTGTGTAGATGTAAACATTTTCATGATTAGTTTTTATTGGTCTGGCCCGTTTGAGATCATATTGGACTGTATGTGGCCCCTGAACTGAAATAAGTTTGACACCCCTGATCTAGTTCCTATGTTTTCTTTGTTAGTATTAAGTAATTTTCAGTAATTTCTAACTACTTTTGCTGATAAATGAGACATAGCTTTCTAATATGACAAGGGTGGTGGAGTCCCACAATTTCTAAAAATCCCATAGTATTTGAAAAATAATTCAGTGTGTGCTTTTAAGTCTTCCATGAGTAGTTGGTGTCTGTTTATACGTAGATGTCACAGTTGTATTCTGGTGTTAGTCTGGCTCCCACAATGTATTCTATCCTCATCTGTGTGTTACTGTTTTGTTAGTTTGCTGCGTGAAAGAACAAAGGTCTTGAAAATCATGAGTTATGTGAAAGTCTTTTAAAGTGTTTTTTTGTGGATTTAGTTATTTTGACACTGTGACTCAGTGGGGGCGGCAGCAGGGCAAGGAGGGAAAAGAGCAAATGGCTATCAGGCCGTCAGTCAGATAGTCAATATAAACGAATCAATACTGAAAGGATGCTTCTGTTTTATGATTCATGGAACAAGTTGAGCATGTATGAACTTTTTTTGTTGTTTTTTTTTTTTTGTTTGTTTTTTTTTTGATCAGACAAAGGGCTGGACCAAAGAGGCACAGGTTGAATTCTATGGCGTGGTTGGTTCTGCAGCAGTGGAGATGCGTCCATTGGGTCAGGATGCAGACTCTTTGTTGGTGGATCTGAAGAAAGCGCCCATGGACCAGTTCAGGGATATGACCATATCAGTTAGAGAATACCTTGTTTTCATTGAAGTAGCAAGGTATGCAGATGGTTTGAAAATCCTATGAGGTTGCAGTTTAATGTCAGTACTTAAATATCCTAAATTTATTCACAATTGTGTGTTTAAACTATGTGTCATTGTTGTTAATAGGTTTTATGCTCCAGTGACCAGTGCTCCAGTCAGGAGGATGCTGCTTTACTACCCACCTATCTATCCCAAGATTCACACAGAACTCAATGCTGTGGTGTCCCACATCATCAACCCCGGTGACTTCTACATCCAGCTGGTATTAAACACACATAATGTCACAATCAGACACAAGGATGACATAACAGATATAATAAGCCAACTTCGATTTTATTTTTATTAGCTCAGATAGGCCATGAGCTATTGTGAAGGGGCTGTATCCGTCATCGTCTTTGTCATCGTCGTCCTCATTAGCAACTTCTTCAAACATCTTCGATGAAACTACTGGTTGGATTCATTTTAAATGAATTTGAGAAATTTAGCTTTTTTTATTTTTTGACAAATATTTGAAATATTAAACATTTGCCTTTACTTATAATGGGCCATACTTTGATGGTTTATATCATGGAAATGGTTAGAGATATCAATATAGTTACTGTTGAGCAGTGATAAGAAGTCATATACAGACTTTAATTTGGGTCCATGACCTTTGACCATGAGTGACTTTACAGAGTCAAACTCGGGGTCGCCAATTTTGCCAAGGTATATGACCTTAGCTGTTGTTAACTTACTCTATAGTTACAGCTGTTAACAGCAACTTTTCAAATAATGGCACCTTCCATATTTGAATAGCAGTTAGTATACATACTATACCTGTCTCTCGCTAATCCTTACACCTCCAGTAGGATTGGGGTCCTATTGATTTTTCACAGGTAATTTGTTTAGGTTTCCTCAAGTTAAAGTACCACCCACTTCTATTGGGAGATTGATCTCCTGCATGAAGACCTCAAACATAGCAGCAGAACATGACAACCTCACAAATTCTAGTTGCTAGTGATTCTTAAACAACATGTGGATGAGCTACAGGGCCCTTGGTCCTATTTTTCTTCATTTGTATAATGTTATATGGCTGCATTGCTCGCCTTTATAAGTTGAATGATTAAAAATAAGTACTGTATGATTTTTTTTTCTGCCAATCATACAGAGTGTGTTTAGGAACAAATACATGGATCTGGACATGTGCATGAAAGGTCGACTTAACTAACAAGTGCACTTTATGAAATCCTAGAAATTGTAAAGGAAAAAAACTAAACATGACTCACTCTACATTTCCCTTTTTCTTTTCTTTTTCACCACCACCTCCACATGCATACACACACACTTCTACCACCAGGTTGATAACATGGAGTCCTTGTTGCTGTCAGCCAAGCTGCAGGCATTTTATAACGCAATACCAAAGGCTGGAGAAGATGACCGAATCTACTGTCCAGTCATTGGACAAGCTTGTGTTGCTCGATTTGATGACATATGGTACAGAGCGCAGATAATAGGTGAGGTTTTATCTTTTTGGATCTATAAATGCAATGCGGTACTGATCAAACCTACATCTAATTCATGAATCAATACAGTAGTTCCAACTAGGGCTGGGCAATATGACCTCTAACTATTGTTGCAATATTTTAGGCCACATCGTGATACATGATCTATATCTCGATTTTAAAATCTGTACATCACTCTGTAAATGTTAAATTGAACTCTCATGCATTACATTGTCTCCTGTTATTTTGTTTTCAATATGTGCATGCTAAAAATGGAAAATCACATTGCAATTATTTTTAAATTATTTAAAATTACTTTGGGGTAAGTGTCTTCATGAGATTCTTGAATCCAGGCTTCTCTACAATGCTATCAGCGGCCATGTCTTTGGCAATGTATTTTGTTACTGTGGCTGTAATCTCTTTCCATTTCAAACTTTTTTTGTCATATAGGATTGATTTGGCAAATGATGAAACCAGAGTCATTCACTTAGGGGCTGGTTTCCATAAAGTTTTGACTGATGTGGGTGGCAACGTGTACTTGCGGATTTTCACACATTCTTCGTGTTTAAGTGGATGACTTTTCAGGTGGGGAAACAAATTTGTGGTGCTACTACCTTTGTGGCAATGGTTTTCTGGCATATTTTGCAGATAATGGTTTTTGTTTGTCATCCTTGAGAAACCCGAACCACTGCCAGATAACAGAGCCAGTGCTGTTTTTCTTTGGGGCCAATATCATCCGTCTCCACTTTGTTTGCGCTTTCCATGCTACTCTCTCCTTTTCTAATATACAAACACACATGTGCGGCAGACCGTTTTCTGGATGGGTGTGGAATGGAACGGCAGAAGTAAAACTCCTTCTGCTGACATTGGTGTGACAGTTAATACTCGATGTTCACGATTTAGTTATTTTATATATCGCATGTGATCCGAGCCACGATTATCAAGTATATTTGGTGTATATTGCCCACCCCTAGTTTCAACATCATCATCATCAAGTCTCTTTTAAGCTGCATCCTCCATATTTACTAGATGTCACATTTTCATTGCTTTTTTCACCAAGGTCTTCCAGGGGGCAGAAGAGTGGAGGTCCTTTATGTTGACTTTGGCAATAAGAAGATCCTATCTGTCAGTGACCTGAGGAAGATCAAGGATGAGTTTTTTGCTCTTCCTTCCATGGTAGGAACACTCAATTTAATTATTATTTCATTCAAAAAAAATTTAAGAAATAAAATGTGGACTATTCCTAAGTCTTTTTAATGAAATACACATTTCATCTAGAGCGCTTAAAATCAATACAGGCTTTTATGTTAATGAAACATCGCTGAGTTAATCATTGATTTTTTTGTTTGTATTAGATTAAGAATCCTATGACAAATTTATGAATAGATGAACATCCAGTGACTTACTGTAGAGGCATAAAATATTAAGAGATTTGTACTGTAATATGGGCCCATTAGGAACTGTAATTAATCTCACATACTTTATATTTGTAATTCATACAGAGGGCATAAGATAGGGACAGCGTCTGGTCATTTATTTATGTCTACGGAGTACAATGATGAATTCAAGAGGACATTTTTTCTTTTCTTAAGGCAATCCACTGCTGCCTCTCAGATGTGGTTCCTCTAGATGCAGAGACATGGAGTGATGCCTGCATCACCAGGTTCATGAACCTGGCTGACCAAAAACTGGTCATTATTGTGGCAACACGTATGTGTGTTAAAGTTCAACTAAATTATAGCACTTTGAATGATTATTCATATAACGTACCAGAATCTTTAGGCTTGTGTGTGTGTGATAGACAACCTTGTATTTATTACAGAACTAACTAATCCCCAGAGCCATTTGTTAGATTTTTGTTTCTGTCCTGTATCCAACCAGAAAAAGTCCCTAAATCTGAGCCTCTACCTGTTAAACTGTTTGAGAGTGACCTTAATGGACATCTGGACAATATTGCTGACATGCTCGTAAAGGAGTACTTGGCTGCTTTCAAAGAGGGGTAAGACTCTTTAAAGACTTTTGTTATATAATTTATTCTGCTTATCTAACAAGACTTAAAGAATCCAAACTACAGGAAAAACTGTAGTTGTGTATATCAATATCAGGTTGATATTGGTATCTGCTGATGTATTGGGCATGAAAGCACAGTTTTGGAGCGAATTCTACTTTTTAATCATTTCTTTTCTCTCTGACATCTTTGTGTACCGCTTTCTTCCTTCTTTTTTTCTAGTGAAGTAGTTATGTTGCAGTAAAACAATAAATAAAACAGGGTCCATAAACACATTGCTTTGCTTTTCTTTTTATATCCCCTCTCTTTCCCCAACTCCTAGATTTGAGTCTGAAGATACCAGATCCACTTGTAATGACTCTGCAGTGTGGGACCCACCTCTTGAGTGCATTTTGGTCACAGAAACCACCACTCCCACAGACGAGGAGGAGTTTCACCCTCAGCTTGAGCTCCCAGCTCAACTTAAAGACGTGAATGTCCGAGTTAGCCACGTCAACTCCCCAAGCAGCTTCTACATCCAATTCACCAAGTACAACTCTCAGCTCCAAAGGTCAGCAAGTAATGCTTAACCCAATGTCAAAACTATTTAAGCCAGCCAAATATTCTGCGAAAGCTCCAGCTTTTCATTAGTTGAATATTATGTTTATAAGTGCACTCTTTCCTGATTTTGCTGAAACAGGTTTTAATTGTTTTTTCATTTCTGATCCTTGATTATTTTCCTTCATCTGTGTTTTTTCTCTGTCCTTTCCCTCACCTCGTCAACCCTGACACTTAGTCCTATATGCTGCCAAATTTGCATGACAAATTGTTTTCATCTTTAATTTGGTCATGGTTCAGTTGTTTTTATTTTGTATTTAATATTTTGTCTGTTATGTGTTAAGTCTGTGTATGTTCATCACTTTGTTATATCCTTGTCTTTATGCACAAAACAAGGATATGTGAGCTGGTGAAGCAGGAATGTGAACATATGGAGCCTCAAGATGTGGTATGGAAGGCAGACATGTATTGTGCTGCACTCATCAATGGAGTCTGGGAGAGAGGACAGATCTGTGCTGACATCACATCAAGCAGTACTGTAGAGGTATAAACATTGTTCTCTTTGCTTCTACAGAAAAGGGGCAGTGTTGTCATTAAGTAGGAGACATGAAACACTTCATATGTTTTCATGCTGTGCAAACTTCAGTCCGATTGGCTGATTTATTTTCATGACGTATGAAACATGCAGTAGGAGAATCTGCCTTAAAGTTCTCGTGTGATGCTTGAAACCAGTCTCTCTAAATGTATTTCAATAACAAAGCATCTCTCTCATTATCTCTGTGCCAATTGGCAGGTGATCCGCTGTGACCATGGCAACAAGGTGAAGGTGAACACCAGCAACCTGAGGCCACTGCCAGCCTCACTGATTGGCTCTTTTGCCTTGGAGTGTACATTGCCTGATATAAGGTTAGAGAAACAAACAGGAAATGTTTTAGCTGGGCCTTTATTTCTCTGCACTGTTTATTAAGTGGAAACGGTCATGTTTAGCACAATCCTGGTTTTGGTCATGTTTCCATTGTTAAAAGTACTGTAATGCACTTTGTTGCAAACACAGCACTTCCTTAACTGTTCCAAATAAAATCGCTGTTGTGTTTTAACGGATGGAAACCATTCCTTGTTTAGCAGATCTTTTAATATGAAAGCATAGTCTTTCTGTCAGGCTCAGAAGTTTCTGCAAATGACAGTTTTGATGATTAAGGCACGCCTGCAGATTCTCAGATCAGATGAGTGATTTCAAAGTATTCTAAAGAGCGCAATTACATTGTTATATTATGTATTAAATTAAACTTGTAGAAGTGTATCTGTATTTTCATTACGAAGTGTCTTTTATTTGTTCATGATGACCCAGACACCGGTTGTTATTAGAGATCCAGCTTTTAAGTGACTCCTGAGTCTTTAATTGAGGAAGTCCCGTATATTTCTTTAACTTGTCTGTGTCCATTAGACCAGCTGGAGGTCGATCAACCTGGACGGCCACAGCCTGCGACTTCATCTCCTACCACCTGACTGGAGCCTCAGCAGTAGTGACAATCAAGGTCTTTGTCTACTCGTATCCTGTACTCTCCTTCTTTTTGTTCTTACACTATTCCTTTTTCACCTCTCGTCTTTGTTGCTATAATGTTGTAGTTTCTCTGAGTGTCTTCGTCTGCTGTCTTGTGCAGGAGTTGACAGAGGAGCGTCCAGTGCCTGTCACACTGTTCTGCTCTAACAGAATAGGACAGTTGGTCAGCATCGCAGACTTCCTGGTCAGTGAAGGCCTTGCCCTCAGGGAAAGGAAGCCAAGGTCTGTGTGTGGTTGAGAGGTTGAGCAATAAGCCACATTCCTTTGTTCTTTCAGATGTACTTGTACTTTTGACTTGTGTATATAATCCTCCATTATACTTTTAATAACACACTGGAGCCTTTGGTCAATAGATGACATTGGTCAGTTTGGTCCAGACTGAAATATCTTAATAGCATGTAGAAGAATTGCCATAAAACTTTGTACAGATATTTTTCTGTTGATTCATTAGGCATTTCCTATTTGTCAGTGTAGTAACATCGCGAAAAAACAGACAGATTGTTATACACAACCGCTGAAAACATCACAAATAAAAACGCAACTGGCTGGTTATGACAGGATAACCATGTTCACAATGAATATATTACATTCAACAGGATGCATTTTGAAATTGTATCGACCAGGAAAGGCAGAGGAAGCACAAATCTCAATTTTTGCAATGTAGTTATTTTTCATTATATTGGAAAAATAAAATTCATTAAGTTCTGCCAGGCTTCGAATGAAATACCAAGCTTGAGTTCAGTCCAGGCTGTCTCTAGATGAAATGTACCCTCTTTACCATTGGACACAGTCCTGTCCATACCTGTATGTCCAAGGTGTCCAGCTGACTACTTGCCTTCATGTCTTGTTGCTGCCTATGTCACATCTGTTGCAGAGTCTAAAGGATCTATCTACATGCAGGCAGTGTTATATTTGATGATCAAGCTAACCAAACAAAACAGTTGTTCAAGAGCAAATACAACCATATCAACTAGTATGCTGTTGATCATACAGAAGTATTTTCTGAGTGTCTATGTTCTGTCACCAAAACAATAATCACACCTACTTCGTAGACTTATTTTCAAATCTGTTTCATTATTTCACTCTTCAGGACTTATGTGGATAAATGACTCCCAGAACACTTCAGCGAGTGTTTTAGAGTCATCAGATCAAAATCCATCTTGTAATCATGTACACTAGTATTCAGTTTTGCCCATTTGTGATAATCCAAGCCTTACTAGGACAAGAGTTTCAATTGATCCAATATTGTTTTTTAATTAAATGCCTGTGTAATTAGAGATTCTCTTCAGCCTCATCTGTAGTTAGTTTTTAGTGATAATGAACCTGTACATTACATGCAGCCGTTGATATTTAAATTGTAATTTTAAACTGGGATCTATCAGGTATAATTTCACTCCTACTTTTATTTGTTTTTTTGTTTTGCTTTTTTCTTTCAGAGAGTTAACAGTTGAAAAATCAAATGAAACTGATTCTCCAGTCACAGACCCACAAACTGATGGCTCTGAGGGCAAGAAAAAAGCCAGTCCTCAGACTGCTACTGTGCCTAGCCCCTCCTCACCATCTCCTGCCTCTAATCCAACCTGTACCATTCCAAAGCCAGCAGCCCGCACCATAATGTCTGCAGAGAAGGTGATCACACAGCTGCACATGCACAAGTACACTATGGGCTAATGAAATCTCATTCACAGGAACACATTATTGGCATGTACAGTTGTTTGTTTGTGTGTCCAGGTAAAGACTCCAAGTTACCATCCCCCAGAGTTGCCCTGCCTCGGTCACATTAAGATGACAGTGTCTGCCATCGGAGAGGATGGCCTCATTTACGCCAGAACACACAACGCAGGTGCACATCAGAGCACCTTGTTACTTAGTGAATGATCAATGAATACTACATGTTTGATTTTTTTTTTAAGTTTATAAGTTTCCATTTTAGCAAAACTATAATTGCAATGCACATTACAGTACAAAACTTGTAATAGTTACATTTTTCAGCTCGTTTGTATTTTTATATGTTCAAAACCTGGTGAACAGCATAAAAACTAAAATCTATTTAACTTGAAGTTCTCAGTTAACATAATATCCCTTGGAAAAATGTTTTAACAGCCATTCATGTGTGTTTTGGGGACAGATGTTGATGAGATCGCTTGCTTTGGAAAAGAAATTTGCCTCAAATAATAGAAAATTATATCAGGCACTTTTACATACTTGATCTTGTGTCTGAGCAGTTCAGCCCCCAGTCCTAACCCTGAAGCTTTAATAATAATTGGATCTTTACAGCTAGTGGTGGTTAAGAAATACGAGGTTGAAGGCGTTAGTTATATGAATAACTTGCATTAAAAACAGAAGCGTTGAAAATGTCTCATAATATATGGGTTTTTCGATGCATTCATTTTCTGAACATGTACGGGGACGATTTTGTCAGAATGTCAGCTGGAGCCGTTGAGGGAGAGGATTCAGCAGTGCATTAAGACTCTGCCCAGACAGAAGCCCTACACCTGGAAGTCAGTGCAGGGCTGTGCTGTCATTGGACCTGATATGCTGTGGTACAGAGGACAGGTGCTGGAGGTACTGGGAGGAACCATCAAGGTCAGGAGCACACAGCAATAAAACAGACACACTCACTTCAGTCCATGTTGAATTTCCTTTAGATACTCATTTAATATTTGTCATTTTGAATTGGTACACCTTAGATGTATTACTGTAGTTTGTGTTTTTTGTGGTTGTCGTGACAGCTACACAAGGACTGCAGTTGAATAGTAGCCAACTGGCTAAACACACATTTACAATGTAATACTAAGACCCTGTAATTTTCACTTGAGGGCTCAGAGATCACCATTATGTTCAGTTTAGGGTTGTACCCTTTATTGTTCATTGGTTGTCAAACTGATGATCCTCAGCCTGTCTTTGTACCTAAAGGATCAGCCTTTTCCTCTATCAAAGTGAATTTATCTAATGGGCAGTCCTTTATTTGCATTGATTGTTTTTTGCATCTGGAGCTAATCTATGATCACACAAAAAACAGTTATTGACTACCATTACTATATGCTGTTGGTTGTGTCTCTCACCAGGTGCAGTATGTGGACTACGGCCTGGTGGAGAACATCCCGGTGGTCCATCTGTACCCCATGCTGTTGTGTGATGATGTTCCTCAGCTCTGTGTGTCCTGTCAGTTGTATGGCATCAACCCTGTAAGAGTTCAAAAACCAGCAAATCAAGAGGCTCAAAGAAATAGTGCAGAAGGAAACCAACTTAAAGGCCCATTAACTATTATGACTTTCAACTTTACCCCATTGTCTTAAACTGGCATCACTGTCCAGCAAATGTATTATTACCTTTAATCATATTGTAACTCAGGTAGTTTGAGTGAACAAAAACCGTGACTAAAGATCACAGGAGCTTTTTTTGTGTGCCTGTGTTGATATTATCAGAATGGGGTTAAATATGTTCTTAGTAGCTTCATTGCACTTCCATCAAATGCGATTCTTATGCTGTGCGTTATGACTTGCCATAGCATTTGTTTATACATTTTTGATGTGTTCACCTGTCTTTTCTTTGTCTTTCAGATAGGAGGCTTTTGGCAGTATGATGCGGTGGCCTTACTGAAAGAGATGTTGTTGAACCGCTGTGTTGACATACAAATCAGGGTAATGTTACGCATGAAACTATAAGATTCTAGTGCCACAAGTGAAGGCCATCATGAAACCTGTATTGTTGTGTATTTGCGTGTCTGTGTGTGGTAGGAGCTTCCAACAAACCCCAGGGACCCTCTCACAGTGGAACTCTTCCTGGATGGGTTAAGCATCCGCAAAATCCTGTGTCACCATGAACATGGCACCATGGACCGGACAGTCTCACCACAAAAGGTCTAAGTGTGTTTCTAACCAAAAAATGATGTTACAAGTGTAATTCACTAACAGTCTGTTTCCTGTAGGAATACTCAGTCATTTACGAAGCTGCTTTTCTGGATGACTGGGACATCAACACAGAGGTAGTATTTTTAAAGATTAAAAAATCTATTTGACTTCATCACTTTACAGATTATTTCATATCAACAGCTGTATTTTATTTTTCTTTATTTAATCTTTAATTAACCAGATAAAATCCCATTGAGATCTCTTTTACAAGGATGACCTGGCCAAGAGGTCAAGCAGCACACACCATACCATGAGGAAAAAACTGGTTGAAAGAGCGGTGATATTAAACTTGGGACAAAATATACAAATAAAAAACAGGCAATAATTTAGTAAGGAAACAAGAGTTTCACAAAAGTTTTGAAGTGCAAGATCTGGTCAAGGTCAGCAAACAGTTTAAAAACACAGGCACTATCCAAAGGACTTTCACTGTCTAGTCAGTAAAGTGGTATGAAAAGCTTGTAATGAGATGAGTTCTGGTATTGTCAGCTCCAATTAAAGAGTCTTCCACGCAGCTGTAATTAAAACCTATCGCCCTTGTGTCTACCGTGCACTGGAGGACTTCCAAAAGATATTGAAAAGACTTGTAAAAGACTAAAGTGTGACCCCCTCAAACATTTTAAAACGTCTTTGTAGTTAGTCATCCACTAGAGTATTCATTGAGGTTTTGACTCTTTAGTCCAAAGAATGCAATAAGTGAAAAATACTAGAGATGTCAAGAGGTATTTAGTGAACAACAGCACTGCCTGAGATAAAGATGGAAAGACCAACGTAATGCTAAAGGCTCATTTATCCTCACTTTATGTATGTAAACAGGTACATCTGTTTCAAACAGTCACTCATCACTGCCTCTATACTTCCATGGGTTCATTGCATTGAAATGAGCGTCATGATCAATGTCACCGCTCTGAAGTAACATATTGGCCAAATACTTAGATGACGAGTAGAGCTCTTTTTTTTGAGAGAAGGGAAAAAATCAATAATTACAAACATGGCCATGACAGAGGAGGTATAACTGATGTAAATACTGAGAATGGTAGTGTCGTAAATATGTCAGTAGTTTCTCACCAGCTCAGTTGCTTTGTGAAAAAGTTCTGTCATTTCTGGAAATTATTCTCTTCAAATCTCAACACTCCCCTGCACTTTCCAGCAGTACTGCTCCGTTTCCTCCGTTTGTGTACGGGCCTTTATAGTCTTCCAGTGACCTCATATCAAAGAATCCAAATTAGGGGAGCACTGAGATGCATTTATTCTGACTGGCATTGCTTGAAAAGTTACAGGCAGTGATGAAGATGCCTTTCTTTACCTTGGCTGACCCTCTTGGAGCACAGCTGACATAATCACCTTGAGCTTGTGGCTAAATATGGTCACACTGCAGGATGACTGGGTCTAAGACTGATGCTGTGTCTGTAGGATCTGAAGGGCCCAGAGGACACGGTGCTGGGGCCGTTCATCTACCCAGACCTACCACAGGGAGAGAAGATCCCAGTCAGAGTCAAACACCTGTGGACTCCCAATCAGGTAATGACTAACCAGCTGACAGGATACTGATGAATAATTTAGTAGAGAACAGTTGGATATTACAGAGCAATAAATAAATAATGACAAATCCAAATTTTTCTTTGTTTTAGTGCAAAAAAAATTTTAAATATGAAAATATTTATATTTACAAACTAAACTAAAAAAAGATGTGAATAACCTGAAAAAAACTATAATTACTGTGTAAAAAAAAAGTGCAATTTTAACAATATTATGTGATCTACAAAGGCACAAAACATTTAATAACAGAATATTGTATTGTTTGTAACTATATTTATAGTTTATAAATGTCAATATTTTCATTTTTTTATGTTATTTTTTGCTCTAAAATAGAGAAGAATTTTAAAGAGGTGTCATTATTTATAGGCATAATACAAATTATTTTTTTCACATTAAACTAAGAAGAAAATTTGGAGTCATTATTTATAGGTTATTATGCTATTACTTTACATGAGATCACAATTTGACTGTATGTAGAACCTGAACTAAAACGAGTTCAAGACCATTGACTTAATATCTTCAGTGTAATTTTTGCATTTTGCAAATTCATCCCACGGGCCGGATTGGAACCTTTGGCGGGCTGGTTTTGGCCCACAGACCTCATGTGTGACACCCCTTAACCAATATACAGTATGCTGTTTAAATGAAGGTAAAATGACAGAACCACCCTCTGCCAGTAAGAGATCAGTGTATCTGTGTTGCAGTTGTTTCTGTGGCCTCTGGAGGGAATGACAGATATGGAGGTGAATGGAGAAACTCTGGAAGAAGCTCTGACCACAATCAGCACAGACGTTGATGATCTGCCTCGACTCACAAACTTCCCTGAGGGTATCACTTCACCAATGTGTTTATTTAACTTTCACCGTCATAATCCAATATTGTTTTATTGTTTGTGATTGAAAAATGAGTTAAAGGAACAAAAAAGCACATCTTTTACAAACTACTGATGGTCTGGTAAAGGAGGCTGAGCTGACCGTACCTGTGCTGCTGGTCTTTAGGGAGCCCATGTCTGGCCGAGTACAGCGATGGAAAATACTACAGAGCCAAGATGATCAAGATTCTCAGCCTGGAGCCCGTCAAGATTCTGGTCCAACATGTCGACTTTGGCTCAGATGACACTCTGCCCACCACCAAGTAATATTTGATAGAAGTTGGCCAGAGTTCAACTATATTCAGAGTATAATTATAGAAAAAAAACTCCCAAATTTATGTTTGTCATTGTCCACAACGATTATTAAGTTCATATTTGACTATTTGTTCTGGAGGTGAGATTACAACAGATACATGGATGCTAATGGTCCTGACAGGTCAACACAGAGCTGGTATTTGACATCACACAATTCCAGCATTTATCACAGTCAGATGACCACCACATTGGCTCCATGTCTAAAAGGGAACATGCCTGAGGCGATGTGCCGAGGCGTCTTTATGTATGTTCGCACACTAAGAATAGAGCTAAGTATAGATTCTTAGACCCAAAGCATGGAGGATCACTGGAAATCCCATCAGAACAGCAATAAGGCCTTTAAACGACACCACACGTCTGTCATGTGCAGTTAAGAAGGCTAATTTTAGAAAGACAATGGTGAGCTCTGTAATCTGAATGGATGCTACATGAGAAACACGGTGGCCCCCTGGTTAATGCTTCTTTTATCATATGTGTGTGTATGTGAGCGTGTGCATAATTGCTATACACTATAT
>JAPQRQ010000015.1:11036026-11047348 GCA_037367365.1 Apogon talboti | reverse complement strand
CGGTGGCCCCCTGGTTAATGCTTCTTTTATCATATGTGTGTGTATGTGAGCGTGTGCATAATTGCTATACACTATATGGACAAAAGTGTTTGGACACGTTGCATTTAGGTGTGTCAAAACATTGCATTGGTTTTGTTTCAATTGTTGTTTTTGCCTCCAAAATGCTTCAGAGATGGTTTTTACTTAATTACTCTCAACACTGATTTTGTTGTTTTGGTTTTTTTTTTAATCCATGATTCTGATGTTAAATGTTCTACCTCTAAATTTCTAAAATAATTTTCGTGCTCAGACTGTAAATAATAATTTTCTACTACAACTAACCATCTGCTGTCTTCACATCTCACGAGGAAGAAAAATCTCCCATTAAACTTAAAAAGGAAGTATTGATATTTATAAACTATATGGACAAAGTTGTCCTGTACATGTTGATACAAACATCAGTACTAATAATCAATATATTTATTCAATGTGTCCCAATACTTTTGTCTATATAGTGTATGACTTATACAATTATGCTGTGAGGCTAACGAATATATGAATGGACGGATAGATTTTTCAAGAGAAGAGGATACAGGTGGTTACTATATGGTTTCATGTTGTACTGCCTGTTAACACAGTAATGCTTTAACAAAAACATTTTATCCCTGGTATATTGTTTCTAAAATCTACTTATATTTTAGCTACAGGATGATGTAAATATGAATATCAGTAACAGTTGTAATTCAGATGTAGGTTTAATTGTACTAGGCTACACCCTGCTGATGTGTTGAGCTGTTTCAACTGCAGATGATTGATGTTTCTTCATGCAGGTCTATGAGTCTGTGATGGTTTTTGGTGTGTTCTGTTATTTGTTAAATATATAATGATCCATAAAGGAAATCTGAGGTAAAGGGTGAATGAAAGACCTGTGTTAAATGAATTGTTAGATTTTTTATTTATTTTTTTAAACAAGACAGGTTTTTGTCATTGTCATGTCTTTGGGTTTTGCTTTGTCAGCGTTCAGGGCTGGGCTCAGTTTGTTGGACCTGTGATCTGATGTGTTGCTGTGTTTTCTTCTGTCAGGCTGCGTCAGATGCCTCCAAATTTGCTTCAGTTTCCGTGTCAGGCAATAAAGGTTAAAGTGGGCGGTTTTAAGGCCCCCGTAGTGAACACACATGAAGACATGCTGCCCTACAGCCCCAAGTGGAGCCTCAGAGCCACCATGGACATGATCGACCTGTTACATGGCAACATCACCGCCTCCGTCCTGGTACGAAACCCAACCTGACTAAAATGACCCATGACCTTTTTGAGTTTTACAACTTACTGCTGAAACCAAAAATACTGTTTGAGGTTAATTGTATTTGTGTCAGTACTGTTAGTGAAATAGCTAACATTATAACAAATTATAATCATCTTTATTTACAAAAATGTATAACTTGAGTAATAAAGTACTTAGATAAACATACTGTTAATACTGTAAATTGCTCCTACTCATATTTTATCCACTTTTATTTTCTTCTACTAAGCTCTATTCTTATGTTACTTTGCCAAATTGTTGTTTTTTGGTTTTCGTTTTTTTAATTGTATGTTCTTACCTTATTTTTTAGCTTTTGTAATTTTATATTCACTTGATTCTTATTTATGTAGCACTGGTGTTTGTAAATGGGATTCTTATTTTTCAGGGCATTTCAGTGTACATGCTTTGCCCAGGGGGCTTGGGTTAAGGGACGTAACCCCACCCCCGGGCCAAAATGCCCCAAAGAATAGAAGTCCCGTTTGCAAGTATTGCTGCAGTGACTGGAGTAGCACTCCTAGTTTCATTGTATACAGGATGACAAAGTCTATTCTATTCCATTCCATTCTACTCTATTCTATTTGACAGTGCAGAAAGTCACACTAGGGCTGAGCTGAAGTGTTTGACAAACAAAATCCAAACAAGAAATGGAATAGAGTGGTTTCAGGTCATGAAATGGCAGTAGATTACATTAAGGACTTAAAAATAGTTAATATTAGAGAAGTTTAGTAAAGTCAGGAAAGCTCCCTCAGGTTTTAAGGACGAAGTAAAAGCACTGACTCAACTGAAGCCTCTGAAGATAAGACGTTTTTAGGGGACAGAGCCTATGATGCACTTGAGTGTCACAGTACGTTTTAGATCACCATTAGATGATGAATGTGGGTTTTGTAGCAGAACATGACAGGACTCCGTTCATGTTGTTGTTGTCAGTCCCGGGGCCCGGAGCTCACAGTACTGTTGTACAATGAAGAGGGACAGCCAATCCATCTGCCTCTGATCACAAACGGTCTGGCCGAGTTGGACTGAAGCAGCAGCACAAGGCGCCGCAACGCTACAGGTACAGTTTACAGCAAATACTTATACAGTCAGTTTACCCAGGGTTGGGTTGTCCAAGCACTTTAAATGGAATAGGTCCAGTGTTTCTTTAATGTATTCACTTTTAATATCCACAAATAGACCATGAGGTCAACACCTGATCCAGCTTTTACAGCGTCATTAAACATGTAGCAGTGATCATTTCTGTTCATCTCACCCCCTCCAGGTCCTGTTGATGCGTGTTCTGACATTATCCTGTTTCAGTTTTGCTGCTTAACTGCCTGTTGTTCTTAGTTTTAGATGTTGCAGCAGCGTTGTCACAGAGCAGTGGTTTTTTTTGGTTGTGTTTGGGTTTTGTGTTCACATTAAAGTTTAAAGCTATCTGATCCTAAATGCGTCGTTCTCATTCATCTGGACCACAAGAAACTTCACCCTATGATTCTTGATTTAAAAAACATTTATTTTACACAAACATTCAATGGAGAAAATAAATATGCATTTAACATTTTTACAAATTAAAATTAGACAATAAAAACCAACATTTCACACACTAGAACAACTGAGTGAAACTGCGTTTTGTCTCTTGAGGTTTCTTTTGTTTTTCCTGCTAAAGTGTAGACATTTCTCAAAGTATTTTTCAGAGTGAGTTCATTTAAAACATGAATAAATAAAAGGTTTGCCTCTAATAGCTGCTCATCTGGAAGGTCTGGTTTTGGAAACACTGGGATGTCCTGTATCTGAATGGGATGTGGTGCGTTTTTATAGAGGGTTTGTTGTAAACGATGTCATTTCACTTCTTTACACTAACAGAACATTGTGGAGTTGTCATTATATAGAAGTTCTTATTTTACTGGTCTGTATGTGGCCCTTGAACTAAAATGATTTTTACACCCTTGTAAATATGTTTAGTTTGTTGTAAACGATATTTTTAAAAAAAAGTTAAAATCTGATTTAAAAGACTTGATGCATTTAGATGACTGTGCTTTCCCATGTTAGTCCTATGTGACTAAGGCTCAGACCTGATAAAGACTCCAGACATTTGCTGTGGGTGTTGAGCTGCAGCTTTACCTCTGATGAGGGCAGCAGGTTCAAGTACTGAGAACGGAGCTAAAGGCGGAAAGCACCAAATCCCCACTGTCTGACCTTTGACCTCCATGCAAAGTACAAGTCATATTCCGAGATGTTGTGTTACGCCCTGTTGTCCAGGATGACGTTGCCGTCTTTGTCTTTAACCCTGACTCGTCCGGTGGGGTAGTGGGTTTCCTGTCTGCCGTCGGAGTAGACGGTCTTCACGGTGCCGTCTGGATACTCCCTCCTCTTGTAGTCCGGGGTGTGGATCTCCTTCTGCCCCGTGTTGAAGTGGATCTCCTTACTGCCATCCCTGAAACACATCCACCCGTTAGTGTTCATGTAAAGGAGCAGGGACAGGAGTTCTGTGGAGGACTTCAGTGCTAAGCTGGTGTTTTTGTTACTTGAAAAACTAACATTTTTGCAAATCATTAGCCTCATCGCATAATTACCCCTGTCAGGGATGTCAGTCATTTCAGTTCAGTGGACACGTTCAGCTCAGTATGATCCCAGACCAGTTAAATAACTATAATGACAACTATAAATTTTCTGTTTGAGAGTGAAAAGAGTAAAATGACATGATTAAAATGTTTACATCTACAAATTATCCTTTAAAAGCAACCTGAAATGTCTAAGAATAAGAGCAATTTTAACAATATGATGTCTCAGTTTATCATTTACACATGTTCCAACTTACAGATCACAGTAGATCTACAAATACACAAAAAAAATAGCAAAAGGCAAAATATTGTTAAAATGTCAGGTTCAGTTCATTCACTTTTTTGTGAAAAGATAGTTTGAACATGTAAACATCTTCATGGAATTTCACTTCTTTACACTAAAAGAAAACTTTGGAATTGTCATTTGTAAGTTATTTTACTCATCTGACCCATTTGAGGTCATATTAGTCTGTACATGACCCCTGAACTAAAAGGATTTTGACATCCTTGATTGTTAATCTGGTGTAATTTTTACATCTCACAAACTCATCCCATGGTCCGGGTTAGAACCATTAGTGGGCCAGTTTTGGCCCACGGGCCACAGGTTTGACACCCCTGGCCTAGGTCTTTTTTTTTTTTTTAGAACTTAGTCAATGATACAAAATGAAGCAGCAGTGTCAAGAGTACAGTTTGACCAAAATGATGACTTGGGCAATTATGCTGTGAGGCTAACGATATGTTTAACTAATGCTGTTGAATACATGTTGCACTAGTTCATATTTTGTGCATGATGAAGACCACATCACAGCTTTCCTGCATTAACCACGCCCACTTTGAGTACCTGACCAATCGCACAATAGTTCTTATACACAAGTACTTTGCTGTGTACATTCCATTAGTTTCTGTAAAATATTGATCCTTGTTTGACAATTCAGACTTGAATGGAGGCAGATCCATGGGTGGGTCTGACTGCTGTTGAATTACAGTAGATACAGGGTTGGTACATTTTTCAAGGTCAAATCCAAGCACTTTTAAGGGTCATTTTCAGATTTTTCCAGTTCAGCCCCTTATCGCTGGGGTCAAATACACATGTAGAGGAATACCCGTAGGAACCCTGTAGATACGAACAGGACGCAGCCGGGACATGTGACTTACGGGTTGACCTGGATGACGGTCCCGTCGGTCAGTACGCTCTCCTCTCGGCCGTTGGGGAACAGGTTCTTCACCGTCTGGTCGGGGAAGGTGATTTCCTTGCGTCCGTCTGGAAAATGTTTTTCTGAAGAGGAAACGTACAGAACACCGTGGTGATATTTAGACTCTGTACTATGATGCACTAAATGAAACCGTGGAGGTCAAGTAACGTTACCTCCTAACCGGACCTAAAGACTTAGACAGGGTTCGTACGCATTTTTCAAGGTCAAATTCAAGCACTTCTCAAACACTTTTAAGGGTCTTTTCATAGCTCATCGCTGGTGTAAAATACACATGTACAGGAATACATATAGTCAGGATTTTTTTTTTCACTTTTTATCACAATGATGTACATTGTATTATGCTATAAAGATCTAAAATTGTGTCATAATAGCAGAAAGTTTAGAAATGAAAGGAGAACACATAGTTTTATCCAAAATAAGGAAAGCCACTTCTTCAGACACTCCCACTGAGACGAAGATCAAGATAAAAATGTACCTGGAGTTGACCTGAGAATACATTTTCTTTTTTGACAAAGTTTTATTTTTCAAAATGTTTCACCTCTATGTACGTAGCTTTGGCTTGAAATCTAACCTGGCAGAGTTCATATTAAAAATAAACCAATAAATCACAGATGTAATTGCAAGCACTTAAATGAAAATTCGACCTTGAAAACACAACATTGAAATTCAAGCATTTTCAAGGATTTCAAGCACTCAAGATCCCTGCTTATATAAACCATAAGCAGCATTTGTCCATCCCAGATCAGTTCTACCATGGAGTCCACAGTGGGAGGATCTGTGTCCTGTGGTGTTCTGGTGTGGCTCTGGTTCTGAGGTCCATCTGTTCTCACCTGTCTGGTTGTTGGGGAAGTGCAGGACCTCCACACCGTCTGGGTAGGTGATGTGTGTGGTCTGGGCCTCAGAGTAGAAGTAGATCTGAGCAGATGAGCACAGCAGATAATGAATGGTTTTAAGATTTAGTTCTTAAGTTTATTTTATTAGATTTTTTGGCATATTTTATGGTAGTTTTTATTCTACTCTATTTAACTTTTATAAACTTTCTTTTATCTTTTCTCAACACTGATACCTGGGTAACTGTATTTCGTTTTATCATGTCTAATTGAATGACACTAAAGCTGAGTCGGAGTCTGAAGCCCATGTCACTTAGATGTAACTGGTTCTACAGATCTCACCACTCTTTGGTCGGTTGTGATCTGTTTGGTGTCTCCGTTGAAGAAGGTGACCTTCATTGTCAGTCCGTCTGCCGAAACCTCCTTCCTCGTCCCGTTGGGGAAGATGATGAGGCGACTGCCACCCGACAGAACCTTCTCCACCTGGAATTAAAGGTGAAAATTACCGGCGATAAAAAACAGGCGGCCTCTGTGCCTCTATGTTCAATATTCAGTTACAGACAGGTCATGATTGTTGGTGATAGTACTGCAGGGATCTGGAATTAGCACTAGAGGAGGAGGAGGGACGATGAGCGACTTTAACCCTTTCATGCATAGTGGTCACTACAGTGGACATCTATTCTACAGCTGTTCTGTTGTATATTCATGGGTTTTGTTTTGTTTTAGTTCCATATCACCCAACAATTGTTATTAGACTGTAATTAATAGTTTTATTAAACAAAAAGGTATTTTTTTTGTATATTATCTCCATGAAGTGAGTAATAACTAGTATTACAGTATAATAAAATGTGATAAAACATCAGATTAGCTGCATTAAAAATGGTTTATTTCATAATTTTCACACAGTATATCACTTTCTGATATTGTGTCTTAAATACATGTTTCTTTGTTTATAAAACTGAACACATGGTGTCCAACTGAGTTGACATTTTTGTAACTCCATGAAAAATAGGTTCATTAAAAAAATTCAATTGCATTGTTTTTTTTCCTGCCTAAAGAGGAATAAAAACACTCATGAAAAAAAATCTGGACTAAGGTTCTCATAATTCATGCATGAAAGGGTTAAGGAGCCGCATTAGAATAGTTCGGAAAGCTCCTACTTTTCGTACCTTCCCATCAGGGTGTGTGATCACCTCCTGAGCCGATTCCAACTCTGTCACCTCACTACTGTCGGAGTCTGTTTCCTGGAACAAAACCGTGTCAGTCAGTCATCAACAGCTGCATCCATCACCTCAACAGGACATTTACTACAGACTGACAGGCTGGTGACACGTCTAACTCGGCTGTATTTATGTGTCTTACTAGAGAGCTGCTAAGGGAGGGGTCCTGGTTTGGGTTTGGGTTGTCCTCCGTCTTGGCAGATGGCGTCGACTTCTCCTCTGTCCTCTTAACAGGCGCTGAGGAGGAGGAGGAGGAGAAGAAGGAGGATGTGGAGGAAGAGGAGGAGGAGGAGCCTGACCCTGCAGGCTTCCTCAGGCTGCTCTTCATCCCTGTTCACAACAAACAGAAGAAAGGTTTCCACAGCTGTTGACACTCACTTTGGAAGGAAAATCTCCCATTAAACGTGTGTCCCAAATGTGTCCCAATATTTTTGTCCATATAGTTTATAAATATCAATATTTCCTTCAGTTTAATGGGAGACTTTTTGTCCTAAGTGAGATGTGAAGACAATAAATGGTTAGTTGTGGTAGAAAATTATTATTTAGTCAGAGCATGAAAAATATTTTAGAAATTTAGAGGTAGAACATTTAAAATCATAGTCATGGATTAAAAAAAAATAAATCAGTGCTGTGAGAAATTAAATAAAAACCATCTCTGAGGCATTTTGGAAGCAAAGATGACAATTTAAACAAACTAACCAGTGCAATGATGTTTATCATAATATAAAACTACATTATGACATTTGCCATTATTGTTTTGCATCCCAGACCCCTGTTAGAAAAGAAACACCTGAATCCAACATGTCCACATACTTTTGTCCATATAGTGTATTAGAGAAAAAGGTACCATTCCAACACATGATGATACACTATAGCAGCGTTTCTCAAACATGAGGGGGCATGGAGACTTTTACTTTATTGTTATAGTTACAATAAGGTAACTGCACATTTCATATTTTAATTTAGAAAATATGAGTATTGTCTCAGGTAGCAGTGTATTTGTATTTGTATTGTTCATGCAAACAAAAAATTTAAGTTATTTTTAATTTGCACAGCAAATTATTCAAAGAAAAGCAAAAATAACGGTTATAATATTGACGTTTTCTTTTAATACAACTTATACTTGAACCATCATTACAGTTTTGTTGTTGGGGTTGAGGGGGGCTCGACAGAAACAATTTCAGAACCACTGCATTAAGCAAGTTTGCTGAAAAAATATTGAATATTTGTTGAGTTATACTTCGGAATGTCACGTCACGTAAATGTTCAGATTTGACTCAGCATTAAGGGTCCATATGTGTCAGATAAATGAATTATAGCTGTAGAATTAGAAACCATCTGCACTCATACGGTGTACCTCAGGGGTATCTGTAAAGTCCACTCTTCATTTGAGTGAAATGAAATAAAGCTGGCTTTTTCCAAACCATGTCCACCAGCTGCATTTTAGGCGTAACACAGCCCTAAAGGAACACGCAAAGGCATCAACTGCATGCTAGTTCTGGAAAAAGGACACATGGACGGACGTCTTACACACCTTACTGGATGTAATCTGATTATGTAAGTGTTCAGCTGTAGAGGTGCGTGTCTGCTGCTGCCTCTGTCAGGTGGCTGCTGTGCGTTATTGCATGACCTTTGTGTTTCCAAGGATCTGAGCTAACGTGTTACAACCCAAAGTCACACAGTAACACAAACGAACCAACCAATCAAAGCAGCAGCGGGGTGGTTTTAAAGAGACAGCTTCAGTTCTCAGTCAGAAGGAGGTACAGCGGTGACACCTGACGTTACTGTATGTGTGTCCCATAAGTCAGTGTGAAAAAGGAGGCGGCTGTTCTGAGGTCATAACTGGGACGTTCTCACCTGTGCACAGTGACCCTCTGCCGCCTTGGCCGTTCTCCCTGCAGCTCCCTTTAGGGACTGCAGCAGTGCTGATCTGTGGAGGGCTGCTACCACCGCTTCTGGAGGCAAGGGGACTCTGGGAACACAGCGTTTTACAGTGACTCACAAATGAAGAGACAAAAGGACGATCAGAGCTGGAGTGACAGAAATAAGACTCAGCATCAATGAAAACTTTACACTTGATTTTTTTTTTTTTGTGGGAGCTTAATTATATTTTTTCCAAATCATCTTTGTTTTGATTTCTTGGCTTGTTACGACCCTGAGGCCGTACATGTTCCTGTGTTTATGTAGGTATTGTGTATACTGCGTATTCTGTTTTTTTCCTCTCTTGACTCTGCCTTCCTCCCACACTGGCCTGTACATGTGCACCTGTGCGTGTGCATGTTTGGAGTGCTTGTGTGAGCGTGCGTGTGTGAGCGTGCACATGCGAGTTCAGGTGGCGTTCTCCGATTGGCCAACCCGAGGGCTCGTCCGAGCGACGCAGGGCACACTGATTGGTCGAGAGAGACTCGGCTGGTGTTTTTAAAGGAACTGATGACATCTCCCAGCCGTCTCTGGACCTCGCCCTGCTCCCAACCAACAGTACGTTTGGTTGGTAGTTTTGAAGTTTGGCTTCGGTTATGAGAGAGATTCTGTTTTCTGTATCTGTAAATATCGTAAATAGTTTGTACATACAGTACGTTTAGCAGCACCAGGTAAGGGTGAGAAGCCTATTTTGTTTTGATCTGTTTATGATTTAGGAGTCCAGGTTAGACCTGTGTATTTTTGTTTCTTTAATTTGTGTGTTAGGGAAGTTTAGGGTTGAACTGTTCACCCTGAAGAAAATAAAGTGCTGCTTATTTTTGAATTTAAGATATTTTGTCACGGTCTTATTTGGGAGGGGGATTCGAGTGGGAGTCACTTTTATGTTATGCCTTTCAGTACCCCTAGACTAGGTCATAACGACTGTACAATTCTAAACACGAAATTTAATGAATGATGTGTATTTATTGAACGATCAAGGCCAATAAATTTGTTGAAAGGAAAACAATATGAAATTGAAAATCATAGCAGTCAATATCTCATATGACCACCATTTGCCTGTCCTAAATGATGTCACAGAAGCTCAATGGGTGACAGACCAGGCGTAAAGGCTGGACCACGGCTCCATTAAGGCTGTAGTGACCCCAGCTGTGTGGGGACGTGCATTATCCTGTTGCAGGATCCAACCTTCTGATTGGTCATTGTGTGTTCCCGGTGACAGTGACGTTGATTCTCAGATAATCTTGGCATGGCGTCGTTCTTGAGGTATGGTTATTCTTCACTTTTGGGGGGGGCATTTTATAGACAGTATCAGTCCCAGGATTATAAGTACAGGATTGACACTGACCACTGAGGAAAATCACCATATCCATTTTTCAGCCAATCACACTGCAGCGTATGGAGGAGGTCCAAAATGGTCACAGTTCAGTGGTCATCAATATGCTTTGAGCTGTTACAATTAACTGAGCCAGAAATCATTGCTCAAATAAGTATTAAAAACAAAACAAAAAATAAGTGTAAAGTTTTCATTGATGCAGTGTATATTTAATGAGGACTATTTGGATTACTGATGGAAGTAAATGTGTTCTGTCCCAGTGAATATTTATATGGAAAGATAACAGTCAGACCAACAACCTCTACCACATTTATCATTATTTTGTTTCTATTGTTGTCACACAATTTAAAACTGGTCTTGTATCTAAGGTCAGACACGTTAATGTAAATCATAAACATACTTACAGCAAATTTGACTCCTTTGGTCACAGACATCTTGTCTTTGCCCTCTTTGTCTTGTTCTGCTTCCATAGAGGTTTTCCTCCAGGCGCTGAGGCGAAGTTTCTCCAACACGCAAACCTCAAAGACGATAGGAATGATTATTTTAAAAGCAAAACCGTCTTTAGTCTGATAGACTGATGGGGGTCAGTGGTCTGGTCAGTACCTCGTCCCGCAGTGAGCTGTTGTCCTGGTTCAGGGAGTCGATCTGTTGGCGGAGGCGGCTGTGGGTGGAGGCCCAGCGGCTCTCCCTCCTCTTCAGCTCCTCCTGCAGGGAACTCAGCTGCTGCTTCAGCGTCTGACAGAGACGATACGGACCACATGTTAAAGGGCCGTTCCCACTGATTTCTCCCAGGTTTTCAAGGGGCTTGGGGCTTTTGTTGTGTGTTTATGTGGTCATTTCTTTGTAGCTTTTAAGGGAAGCAACAGCATTCAGAAATATGTCATCACTTTCCTAAAATAACTGCCTGTTATTTATTTATTTTTTCAGATTTTTCAGGAAACACAAAAGAACATGACCAGAAATTGAGTTTTTGGTGATTTAGTAAA
>JAPQRQ010000015.1:11018666-11035816 GCA_037367365.1 Apogon talboti | reverse complement strand
AAATTGAGTTTTTGGTGATTTAGTAAAAAAAAAATAATATATATATATATATATATATACATATATAAAATGACTTAGGCAATTATTTTAGGAAGATGATGATATAGTCCATAGTAATGATATGATTTTACTATGACTAGAAATTTAAGTTTAGTTTAATTTCTGCACCAAATAATGGCATGATTTAAGGATAAAGATTGGGTTGTAGCAAGAAATATTAAACCATAGTGAAACTAAACTAAATCTATCTTAAAGTGAAAAAATATCTATAAATTTTTATGCTAACTTTAAATTTGATTTAATTCTATAGCAGCAACATTTTTGCACTTCAGTCTCTCCTATAGTACAAAAATTAGTCCTTGGAAAACATTAGAAATCTGAACTTCAAACAACACAGTGATGTTAAGTTAAGTCATGGTGATTGTCGCTGTAGCTGTCACCTGGATCTCCTCTCTTTCCTTTTTGTCGGGGATGGCTCTGGCAGCCGACACATGTTTCTCAAACAGTTTGCGCTCCTTCTGCAGCTTCCTGTTCTCCTCTTTCTTGTACTCCTCAAACTTGGAAAGTTCCTCTGCCCTCATCTGCTCGAACTCCAAACGCTCTTTTCTACAAACGACGACAGTAAAATATAAAACACATTAACTCATCGTGGAATTCAACAGGCATTAAAACATGAAAGAAAGGTAAACCAACAGAAAGCCTAGACAGTCACCTCAGACTTTCCTGGTGTTTCTCGTTTTCTTGTCGGAGTTTGCAGAGGGCGGCGTTCTCCTTCTTAAAACGTTCAATTTCAATCTCGAGTTCCGCCAATCTCAGTCTCAGCTGTTGTGATTGGACATGCTGACCTGAGCCCAGTGACAAACAAGCAGAAAATATAATAACAGGCTTTGATTTTATGACCCAATCAACGGTGTGCACCTATAGTCCTCAGGAGATTTGGACTTCTGTGTATCTGTTCTCTTTCACTTTTACAGTTAAAACTCAAAGTGAGGACACGACATAATACAGCTGTGAGGTTTCACAAAAATACATTTGTACAATTAAGCAATAAGATATAGTTCTAAAGCAAAAATGTACACTGGTGCCAGTCTCATGAGTATTTTTACACATTCATTCTTAATTTGCTTTGTGAATTTTTCCAGACAAAAATAATAAACTGAAAAATAAAAACACTGTTTACTTATAAATACTCAATATTGATACAAATTTCACTTGTTTCATTATAAATGAAAGCCACACAGGGTATAAAATATATATATATTAATATACATATCATGATACCAGTGTATTATGAAATGATGTTTTGTTTACAAAAAATTCTCAAAAATACTACTGATTTTAATGAGTAGTGCAGTTATTGAGAGCACACAGGCTATCAATACACATTTGTTATTAATCTGTTACAACACTAATTGTTTCCTGAGAGAATCCCGTAATGAGGGCTACGACATTTGACGTTACAGATAAATGTAAATGCTGACTGCACTGCTCTGAACGAATAAGAATGTTAACGTTTTACTTCAGATTTAAAGCATGTGTCGGTGTGTATTTCTTTACTGTGACACTTTAGTGAATCGACTCCTGAATCACAGGTGTCTTACCTCCAGATTCCACTACACAGACCTATGGGCCACCTACAGTATTTTAACCTTACAATCTCTTGCTCTAATACAGAACTGGCAGATTCTGATGTGAACACGACACAGACGTATTCAAGTCCCACCTGTTTCCTCCTCTGCTTTTCGTGACTCTCCAGCTGCAGAGGAAACAGTGACCGGTGCATTCTGGACCTTTGGCTTCAGCGATGGGAACAACTTTGTCATGAGTTGAGAGGTGGGAGGAGAAGGCGGAGGATCTGGCTCCTGATTGGTTAAAGTGACCGTCCCCGTATCCGTCACCACAACTTTGCTCACTGCCACCTTCCTCAGCAGAATCCGCTCTGGTGGCGAGCTTCCGCTGCCTGTTGCCTCGGAGACGGCACAGCTGGCGGCGCCGGTGGCCTCCTCCAGGTCGTTCCACGTGTCGTCGTCATCGAACACGATTCCCCCCTGCTGCCCATCAATGTCCTCTATCAGAGTGTCATCGTCAGCGTTGCTGAGGACGCCGTCACTTTCGGCGGCGTCGCCTTGACTCACATCTGAAGCTGAATCCCTGCAACTGTCATCATCTTGATACGAACGCTTGTCATATGGAGGATTAGATGGTACAGGGAAGCACAGCGCGCTGGGAAAGGAAGGTGGATTCACAGCTGCATTCTGCTCTTCAAACTCAGATTCGCCACAGGATGAAGTGTCAGTGTTATCGTGTCTGTCCTTCCTCTCTCTGTCCTGTTGGTTTTTGTCCTCAAGGCCCACTTTAGACTTCAGCATCCCGTCTCTGATCTGAGAGTCTGAGTCCTCGGAGCTGCTGCAGATCTCATTACATGCCGTACCACCGCTGCGCCTCTGAGGTGCATCTCCTGGAGGTGATTTAATGGGAGTGGAGGAGAGGCGTCGCTGATGGAGTCCCTTAGCGGCCTGCAGCTGCCGGTCCATTTGAAGAACCTGCAAGCACAAGAACAATGTGAAATATGACCCTTGATATTTACTTAGTAGAAATATGACAGAAAAACCCAGAATAAACTAGGCTTGAATTACTGAAAGTTTTTTAAAGTGTCGCCTACATTATTGCTTCACTAATCCTGAGTACAGCTCTGAAAAAAGGGACCACTCCTAATTTCCATACCTGAACCCCCTTGAAATGTTATCGGGGGAAGATGGATGTTCTCAACCCATCAAACAAAGCCGAGCTGCACCACACGTGTATGTTTTCTTACATTTCCATGGTTTTATACATCTCTACAATTTTTGCGCATATAGTACTTTCAGCATACAACTGTATGTTCTTGTTCTATATTCTTATTCTTTTATTATTTATTACTGACTGTTATCTTATATTGTTTTTATTATCTTAGAGTGCTGTTTTAATGCTGCTGCTGTAACTCCTGTCATATCCTACAGGAAGGATCAATAGCGTCTATCTACCAACACGACCACAGCTGAATACAGTACCTTCATGACAAAGGAGGAGTTGGATGAGAAGGACAGTTCCTCAGCTGCTTCCTCCAGGAGCTCAAACTCTCCCAGCTCCATACTTTCCAGGCGCTGGTCACACTCCCAACGCCGGAGCTTCTCCTGGAACGACGACTCAAACGAGTCTTGTGGAAATCCTCCTCCTTCTTCTTTTTCTCCCTCTGGGGATTCCACTCCCGAGTCCGAGTTTTGCTTTCTGATGGGAATACCCTCCGTCTTTCTAGTCCCTTCTAACACACTCACTGGGTTTGTCTCCATGTTGTGAGACCCACTTTCCTTCACAATCTCAACTGCTGAACCAACTTTCCTGCTGTTCTGCTCCTTTCCCGGCCCTGGTTGGAGTGTTGGGTATAGTTTGGTCTGCCTGCCTTCTGACGTTTCTGTGTTCTGTCTTTGGTGGCTACCCAAAACCTTTGTCCATGTTGCCTTGCTCTCAACTCTGATGTCCTGAGTTGGCAAAGAAGAGCCTCTGAGCCTGTTTTCTTTGTTGAGTATGGCCGTTTTACGTTGTACAGGGAGCCTGTGGGCGCCATTTGTGGCCCCTTTTGAGATAGCGGCAGGCTCTGAGTTGCTGCGGGAGATTCTCCGGGCCTGGAGCTGTGGTTTAGAGTCCTTTGTCACGTTTGGTTTTGGTAATGCCGCTGTACAATTGGTAAATCTTGAAAGACCCTCTCCCCGCTTCAGAAAGGCCCTCTTAGGAACGGCCTGCACAGTGTGGTCATCTGCACTCTGCTGAAGTAAAGACTTAAAGTAAATTTCTCTTAATATTCAAAAGTTACAGCAAAGAGAGAGTCTTACCTGCTAATATCAACAATTATATATGCATTAACTTATGTGTAGATGATGTATTAGAATGATTTAAACACATTTCACTGCTTTCATTAAGTACTGACCGACAGTTTAACGTTCACTGTTTTATATGCGGATCCTTTTTCTGTTCTCTAACCTGGTGCTGTCTGATGGACTTCAGCCTCTGCTCCTCAAGCCTCAGCTGTTCCTCCAGCAGCTCCTCAAACGTCTGCTTCCGAACACCAATTCCCGGCTTTATAGGTCTGAAAAAAAAAAAAAGCACACAGGGCACGCAAATCAGCCAGGTACTCATACTATATGTAACTTTAAACAGAAAAACCACATTGGTGTGTTTCAGTTATACGACTTTGGTCTGAGTATGTTTTACTCATTTGATTTTCTTCTCATAAACATTCAGTTAATAAATATCAATAAATTTGTCATTCCATTTACATAAATATAAAAAATGACAGTTTTTATTTGCTTTTTCGTGGTCTAAAAGAAGAGTAAAATTTCTAAAAATTGTTTGATTTCCATTTTTTAAAACTCACAAAAATAACTTTTTAGGAAAATTACACCCCCTTTTTACTCTGAAAAAGAAAATAAACCTTGTTTATTTCAATTTCGATTATTGTATTTGAAAACAAAGCAACTAACCACAAATTTTACTAACTTCACTCATTTTAGTCATTAATGTTAATAAATTTTTCTGACTGATAGACTGATTGTTACTTGTTAAATATTGGTTTTCCTATGCTGAGAAAAGTGAATTTATCCCAGAGATTAAAGTTTATCTGTGTCTGTAATCTTTCTAATGATCTTACAGCTAACACACTGAACAACTTCTTCTGTTTGTTTCATTTTAAAACTCAGCACAATATGATATCTTATACAATTACCTGTCATTCAATGTATTATCTTCTTTTCTGTCGCTGTCTTCAACCAAAGCAACATCACAGTGAGGTATTACTGTGGCATCGACATCCTGATCCTGCTCGTCATCTTCAGAATTCCACAAACCTGTGAGAAACACACTTTTGTGATTCATGTCCAGGAGAGGTGATTTATCCTCTTTGTCAAAAACATAAACAACCCACATATTAAATAAATGACATGTTGCGCTGGCTCTGTGTAAATACAAGTAAAAACCAGGAGACATTCACCGTCCTCCTCAGCATCCTCCACTTCGGCGTTGTGACCTTTAGATAGACATTGTTGTCTCTCTGTGGGTATGACGTCCTGTTCCTGTGGGAGGCCACAGGTGGAGCCTTGTGTCTGTCCATGGGGGTTAATGGTGGGGCTGTGTAAACTCCCTCTGTGATAAGAGGCTGCTTGGAGTGTGTCTTCACCACAGTCTGCTCCGTGCTGCTCTAAACTCTCTGTGCGATCTGTAAAATACATTACAACCAATGAAGAAAGGCATAAACAGGACAGATATTACACATCCCAATCCACTGTATATGTTTTACTTCCTCAGAGGACTTTGGCAGTTGTTTAGATAATTCCTCCCTCTTACTTTCTGTGCAG
This sequence comes from Apogon talboti, assembly GCA_037367365.1. Lineage (NCBI taxonomy): Eukaryota > Metazoa > Chordata > Actinopteri > Kurtiformes > Apogonidae > Apogon > Apogon talboti. The sequence goes on along the minus strand of JAPQRQ010000015.1, from coordinate 11,030,429 downwards.
TGTTGGGATCCATTTATCATTTCCAGCAGCCTTTGCTGTTCCTCCTGGAGACAAAGCAGCTCCTCCAACTGATGAGCTTTAAGCTGCTCCTGCATGTGCTGTTGCCACTTCCTTAACTACAGAAAAAACACAACATTTTTCTCATTACATAAATTATTCATGTAGCTAAGACATGGCCCAGTGTATTTTGTCAGACGCTCTGGTGCACTTCAACCAGCCTCTGTGGCTTCTGATTACCACACACATCAAAAATGGTTTTCAAAATAGTTTCTTAACGGACACATACAGTACATAAACACAAGAGCATTTTGTTATTTAGCTTAGAAACAAGCATTTTCACCACAAAAGAACACTTTCATGTTACTTCATAACCTGTGGAAAAAATTACATTAAAAAAGTACTGTACAACCATTCACTTTGAATGGATTTGACATTCAAAACACTATGCATTAAAATGTTTCCATGCTGCTAACCCATTGGGGACTGTGGAAGAGAGATGGATAAGGTAGACAACTCATCTCACTGCTCGGCAAGCCCTAATGTTACAGAAGATCCTTCATCCCCACTGCCATCAGAAAGACCAACACCTCAATCAATGGCAGACAGACCCAAGTCTCAAATGGGCTGCTATTTTGACTTGGCTCACCATCTATATTTCTATCAATAACCAACTCTTTAACAAATAATTCACTAACTGCATGTTTTAATTCTCTTTTTCTTCTCTTTTTTTAAAGTAAGTTATATTTTGTACTATTTTATTCAACAGATGAAACACCATTGGTCAGTGCCTGTGTTTTTAAACTGTTACTACAACCATCAACAACTGAGCTTTAAAAAAAAACATAACTGTTTACAATCCTCTAAACTACTACTTATTATAGTCTATTGTTTGAAATCTGTCTTTTAACTTGTATTTCTTATTATGACATGTTTTGCTCATCGGCCTTGAAAATGAGATCTCGATGTCAATGGGTCTCATCTGGTTAAATAAAGGATTAAACAAATAAATAAAAATAAAACTTTGCCACATTATCTATTGTGTAAAATCTTAATATCGTAAATTACTAATATTTGCCTCTGAGAAGTAGTGGTGCAGAAGAGAATATAGAATGGAAATACATAAGTAAAGTAGTTCAAAACTGTACAAATAGTACAAAACTATTTGTAAAATTAATTTCCACTCCTGTGGAAAATTAACTTTCAAAGAAGTTTAATTTAAGTTAATGTCTGTCACGTAAAGAAGAGCTGTCATTTTCAGCTGGCACTTCAACAAAATTCAGGGGAAATGTATACAATACAGTGATAACTATGTGTTTGTCTTTCTCAGACCTATAGAATCATCTGTACTTAACAAAAGATGCTGATATTAAAAAGTAAATACCTGGTCTAGTTTCATCATCAGAGTCAGATGTTGCGTTTCTGTTGCCATCTCCTCTAGACTTTCTATTTCTCCATCAGTTCCAGGTCTGGCTCCTCCAGAAGGCCGGCCAGAGCCATCCACACCGACGCAGCTGCTGTCTACGGAGGCCGGCAGAGGGGCGAAGTCGGAGGTGAAGGAGTCGTTCGGTCTCAGTGAGGGAGCGATGTGCCGCAAAGAGGCGGCCAATTCCGGGCAGGGGCTGAGGATCACCCCGGCTCTGGTGCTACTGTTCATCCACCTGCTCAAGAAGTCAGACTGAAGTCCGTCTGGAGATGACATGTTGACCGTGTTGTCTCAGGCGGGGCTGTCTAATCCGAGGATTTGGACGACAGATTATAGTGACAGGTCAAGAGTTAAGTAGTCACAACGCGAATTAACAGAATCGGCGCCGTAAATGACACCCAAGTCCAGGAAAAGTACAGTATATATAGGAAAAGCTTTAAGTACCGCAAGTAAGATGTCTTTTAAAATGGACAACGGAGGAAACAGCTACCGTCAACAGGAGATTAAGGCTACATTAATTAGTAGTCGTTTGATTAGCAACAGAAAACTACATCACAGCTCATCTTAACTGCATGACTGACAGAGTTTAAAAGTTAAAACCTTATTCCTCACGCTTTAGTCAATACTTTTAAGTCCTCTTCTATGCTTTTTTACAACATTTGTACGTGTGTTTAAAAGGCTGGGCTTCCGTTGAGATCCTTGCCATCCTTCAAGTAATGGAAATACAGTTTACGTTTTTTACACGGAGCACACAGTTTTGACGATTTGAAGCAACTTGCAATACTTATCAAAATTTCTTAAAAGTACTGAAAGTTACCTGTAACATATGTCAAAAGCATTAAAAATGATGTATAACCTTCCGTTAAAGACACATAAACAAAAGTTTCGAAGCCTGCCGCCATATCAAAACAAAGCCCGCGAGAGTAAAAAGATTACAAACACACCATTGCATCATGGGTAATGTGGTTTGAGTAGTAGTTTTTTTAAACCGTGTATCGCCAACTTTATTTTAAATATTTTTATTTTGGCTAGAATGTATAATAGTTCAAATATGTACTTATTATACATAATTTCTTTCTTTATTTTTTAACAAAATTCTTTGCAGTACTATCGTAAAATTTACAGGTATTCAAATTTTATCCGGTTTAGTGGTAAAATGTTTCAAAATAAAAGTCAACTATACCATGAAAGAATAAGTGCCGTTAAGTCTTCTATTTTTGTTACTATTTTTTGTGTATTATAAATTGAATCAATATACTTACTATTTAAATATATTCAAAATCTCAAAATAAGTGTTCTGCGGTTTACTAATTTTTAGCCAGTCTAGTACACTGAAATTATTAAACCGGAAAAGTTTTTCCGGCAACAATGATTGGTTGATACAAATACCTCATTTTGCTTTCTGGTGACTGGAAGTAACTGTGTTGAATGGTAAACGTCTGTCTGGAAAATGGAAAAGGTTTTATGTAAAACTCACGGTAAGTCGTTATTGTGTCGTTTTAGCTTTTGTTGTCTAAGCTTTTATAGCTAGATGTGGCGTTGAGTTGTTTTGACCTTTTCGCATGTTACTCTTTTCCATGTCATGATACTGCATATTGTTGTAAGGTTCTTTGTAGTTTTGGGCATAAGCTACTTAACCTTCTCTAAGGTATGATTTAGTAAATGAGCTGTTTTCTGTGTTTTCATACAGGTGGCCTGTGTATGTTAAAAACAGGAGTAAAAGATGGACCAAATAAAGGCAAAAGCTTCTACGTCTGCGTTGACAAGCAAGGCTGTGATTTCAGTCAGACTACCAGGTATCCACTGATACAGTATGTCCAGACTGATCCTCTGTAACTGGGAAACACCCCAGCAATAACATCTGTTATAACAGGGTTTCTCCTGCATTACATGACAGTGAAGTGTGTTTTGCTCAGTACCTAAACTGAGAAAACGTCCAGGTCTCTGAGCTTTCTTTGCCATTCTGAAGGGGTCATCTGTTTCAACTATGTAGTAGCTATTGATTACAGTATAAATGATCAGATTTGTGTTGTGAGCTGTTTTCTATATATTGCAATAATGTAAAATATGTCAAAATTATTCAGAAGTGCAAGTTGTTTCAGTCAAATAACAATATCCAAACCTATCATATAAAATATACTGTAGTTTAGTCTCATGAGACAACTCTTTCAGTTTCATTATATTTTAAGTTTCTATTCAGACACTACTATTCAGAATGAAACCAATCCAGTGTTTGTCCCAGGTATCCACTGATGCCAGATGAGTGCCAGATGAGGCAGAGTTTGCATCATCCAGATCATGTGTTCCAGGACTTCAACTGGCTCAAGCTTTTTACAGGCTCATAGTTAATAAGTTTTATTTATCATATGGTATAATTTAAAAAAATGGAAGTTATCACATCAAAACATTAGGCTAACCAATTTTTATTTATTTATTTATTTACTTATTTTTGGTTCGTCCAACAAACTTACTAAGATATGATTTAGTTTTATGCTGTTTTACCCTTTCACTTGTTGCCTGTCTGTAGATTGTTACTCAAACAACAGTTCCTGTTTGTAACCTTCATTATCTTCCACTCTCCCAGTGTTTCACCGTCCCACTGCCTGCATCATGAAGACACAATTGTGGAACTCCAAGCTCTCTCCTACAATCAACAGCAGCAGAGCTACAAGTGGGTCTGCGTTATTGTTTAAAACAGGACGCATTTTGCTTTGTAAATAGTACATTTATATAGACACTTTTTAAATAAATTCCTTAAACGCGCTGGTCAAAATACTTTTGACCAGGTACATTATGTGTTGTTTTATTTGGAGTCATTCATACCATCTTTAGACAAAATGTTTATTTTATTTTTCAGGTTGTTCTACCGGTGCATCATAGGTAAAAAAACAGGCCAACGCTGGTGTGGGAGTGTACCGTGGACTGCAGTAAGACAGTTTTCTCTCTCATGTACTATATATCCAAATGCATTTCATGGGTACAAGCATTGATTAACTGCACAAAATATATTTTGACATTTCATTAAACTTTTTTTTCTAACATCAACAATACTTAGAGAAAAACAGATCAAAGAAGAATATAAAATTGTACTATTTTGAAGAAGTTTGTTAGTTTATGAGAACTCAGAATAATGAAATATTTCACATTTTTTCATTTGATTTTTCTGTTATCCTCCTTCAACGCAGCCAAGTAAAGAAAAAAGAAGTCCTCTGTCTGAAACCCAGCTGCAGCCCTCTTGTCTGCCGCCGGTCAGAAACCCATTCAAGGTCCCTAACAAGGTAGATAAGGACTCTGAGTGGAGGAAGGTACAGAGTGGCGGAGAAAAGGACAAAGTCAGTGAAATATGTCACAAGGATAAAGTAAAAGAGCACACCAAGGAAGGGGATGTGGAGAGTGTAGTTCCAGCAGCAGAGAAAGAGGAGGAGGAAAGGAGCCCGCCTTCTTCTGATACATATCGTGGTAAACAACTTCCACCAGGGATGAAGGTTAAAAAGAGACTTTCAAGTGAGGATAAAGATGATCATAAACCTAAGAGTCAGGAAGACACCGTGGGAAAGATGCAAGACAAACCCAAAGAGAACCCTGACCAGCAGGAGGAAGCAGGAAAGAAGACTTCTACCTCTAGTGTCAAAACTGCTCATTCCAAGACCTCACAGGTTGTGGATGAAAAGCCACCTCAGCTGCCGATAGGAGCCGAATCCAGTCTGCACAAGGAAACTGACCCAATGCAAAAGGCAGGTGTCTCTAAACCTGTACCCAGTAGAAGCAGAGACCAACCATCTTCTGAACCGAAACAAATCCAAGCCCGACATCACCAAGATGATGGTGACGACGATGATGATGATGTGGTGTTGGTCTCAGTGAAGCCGGCTACTCAGAAAACTCCCCCTGTCTCTGCCGTCCAAAAGACCCTGACCACTTTCCCAGGTTTCCAGCCAGCTTCCAAGGTCCAAGGCCGACAGGAGGATCCTAGAGGACTGCAGCGCCTGCTCACCTCTGAGCTCGAAAAGAAAAAGGTGAGGAGAAATCAGTAGGAAACAGATCTACTATTATATCTACTTATTATACATTTATTCACAGTCTGACCGGCGTCTGTAAATGAAATTATTAATTATTTTAGATACATAAACACATCTAATGCAACTGCACTCAGTCCTGACAAATAACTGTATTACCTAATATTTTTATATACATTTTTAACATTTTATTTTCAAGTAGTGTAATCACAGACAGCAGCAGTTCTCTTTATTAAATGTCATTGTGATCTATTTCATCAGTGTTTAGTTTTTATTTAATTTTGTAACAGCTTTGATATGTTCTCCAGCTTCTACCAACCACATTATGTACATCATATTAATGGTGATCCTTAATAAACATTATATAGTGTTATTTCTTATGTTTGTTGAAGGTTTGCCCAAAGGCTAAAACAACAAGAAGGCAGATTGTGGTTCATTTGTGATCTAAAATTAGAATTTCTCTTTTCTAATATCTTATATATTAAGAAGTGTTTTAATATTGATGTGTCATCTGGAAACAGCATCTTATTCCATAACTTTCACAGCAATCAGTGCTTGTTTTAAGAGAAAATGTTGTATCTTGACCTATTGCTTTGTGTATCGCCTGTTAAGGCCACTCTGTCTGCAGTGAACGTGAAGGCCCTGCCGGACAAAGGCGAGCGGTTGAGGACTCAGGTCAAAGAGCTAGAAGAAACCCTAAAGTCTCTGAGCCTCGCTGCTCCTTCACAGCCTGGTAAGTCAATGCAATAGAAGTAATACTGTGTATATGAGGGGCAGTAATGTCAAAGTCAGCCTTCAGATGTACAGAAAAATTATTTTTAAATGTATCGAATGCATCTTGTTCCTGTCAGTCATTTGGGTTGGAGGGTTAGGGTCTGTGCTTTAAGACCAAAATGTCATATTCTGTCATTTCATATCAAACAGTGTAATTTATGGAGGTAAAAAGAACCTCATCTGATAATAATTCATAATAGCACAAAGGAAGATAGATTTAAAGAATAATGACAAATTTGAAAATGTGATAAAGAAACTGCAAAACATGAAAGAGAAATGACATAACACTCTGCACATAGAATTCAAAGATTTAATTTTGTCAGTTCACTGGATGCACAGGACATGCAGAGAACTGAGACATTGTTTATCTCTCACCTTGTAATTAAAAAATCATGCAAATTTAAAAAAAAAAAAGGTAAAAATAGAATAAGAGTAAATAGGTGATATAAAGAATAAACTACAATAGAATATAAAGTGTATATGTAAATGTATTTACAATAGCAGTGGTAGTGCAGTCAGTACTGGTTATGAGGTGAGTAATGGATCAGTATGAATGTGCAGAACTAACTGTTTACTTTCCCTGTGAATCCTTTCAGAGACTCAGGGTAAACCTAGCAGCAGTGATGCTGTTCCAAGTGGCAGCCAGGTTAACCCATTCAGTCGGCAGGGGGGCACCATCCTGCTCCCTGCCCCGCCGGCCTCAGGCTCCTTCCGGCCCCAGGCCTCAGGCAGCGCCATGGGGATGCAGCTGAGCCAGGGCTACACCCAGATGTACGGAGGTAACCGAATCCCCCTGTTTATCTGTAGGATTTTAGTCTTGATTTCGCCTTTTTATTCCTCATTTACACCACATTTTTCTTTCTATGTATTTATGTACTGTCCCTTTTCACTTCTTTATTTATTATCATTCATACCAGTGCTTTAATCCTCTCTGCACGTTTCTAGCAAACCCACAGGTTCATGCCTTCTATGGTGGGCGGATGACTGACGACCGTCTGTTAGCGGTGAAAAACGCCACCTGTGAGGCCATAGACCACCTCCACAAATCCCTGGAATCCTGCCCCGAACCAGAGAATGAAGCCCCAGACCCAAAGGGCATTAAGGTTTATTTATACCCTTCCTCACTCACTTGTCCTGGTGTTCATCAGTCCTTCACCAGGATGGATACTAGAGAATACCAACTGCATTAAGAGAAAGTATATGGGCTCTGCTGCACTGGGTTAAAAATAATGTTGTAAGTGTAGTGAAAGTGACAGTTGGGTGTTTATCAAGGATAGGATTTAGGCTAAATCTGCATGACAACAACAATGGCTATCCTGTTTTCACTGATGGTAAACTGGGGATCATTGATTTTCATGTAGATTGAATACCAGTTATATTACTGATACTGAGGAAATCTGAATTAGGCATTTCACTGTTAAACTATCGTTGACCCAGTGTGTTGGTTTTATATGTTTTTGGTCTTTGGTCTAGCTCTGCAATTTACAATTAAAGGAACTTACTTGGTATAGTTTACAGTGTAGACAGTACACTGCCTTTTAGCTACAGTTTGTGGGTATTTCCTGTTTGAACTTGACTTTCCCTGCGCATAAAGCAGGCTCACAGTAAGACAAAAGCCTGCCCACTTTGACATGGATGGACGATTGTGCAGAGCCCTGACCTCATCGGTACCTGTTGGATGAACTACACGATGATACAGACTACATAGGGTTTTTATGACTGTGATGTTTTGTGATTTCTTCATCAGGTGTCGCTGCTGGCCCATCAGAAGAGAGCTTTGGCCTGGCTGCTCTGGAGGGAAAACCAGAATCCCTGTGGGGGAATTCTGGGTATGCTCACTAGAGGCCGACTATTGAAGTGGCGTCAATAGGGCATTTTACAAACAGCATCATTATCAGCAGACTTTGACTCTTGTACAGCTACCTGTGTCTAATAGGAATAGGAAGAGGAAGATAAATATATATAATTAATATTTTGTGGAGAAGGGGCGGGATTAAATAAGTTGCACTTCTTCCCACCCCTTTTCAGGCATGTAAATGAATCTATTGTGCCGTTTTTTTGTTTTGTTTTTTTTTCATTCTAAGATTGTCTTGATTGTTGATTGTACTATTATTTCTGTTTTACTTGTTCACATATATTTAAATTTTCATTGCATGTTCGGAATAAATCACTAAGTCAAAAATCAATATTAGATTACCAAAGCGCAATCACTGAGTTTGAGGGAAAAGAATAGCTCAAAAGACAAAAACTGTTTCCATCTAAACAGAAAAATCAGTCATCATCACAGTTATGCAGTCTCCACAGAAATCAAAGACAGTTAATTTCATAATGTATACTATAGTTTCAGTGTCAACATTTTGGGATAGAGGGGTGGGCTTGGCGTCTGCTTTTTTTCTGCCCCGAACTAGTGTCAGTATACAGGCCTGGACAAATCAGCCTACCTCTAATGTAAGGAAAATGAAAAAGATCCATGTTTCTTTGGAATGCAGTTACACTGTAACTGGCAACTAATTATTCCCATCATTGAGTGAAATAGAACTGGAACGGTTCTGGAACAGTTTTCAGGCATAGTGTAGCCAAAGAACCACATTTGTCCTCCAGTCAATCCTGATATGCAAGGAATGCATCTGGAAAGTGTTCAGACTTCTAAGCCTTTAGGTATGTTCAGGCTGTGCAGACTAAACACAAAGATTAGAAAGCTAATAAGCTTCTCGATAAATACTTTACAGTTACCTTTATTTTTTTAATGTTACAAACCCTGATTATCAGTCTCCTACTCCCCGTTACATTATGTGTTTACTTAGTTTTCTTATTCTATTTACTCAGCGGACGACATGGGTCTGGGCAAAACCCTGACCATGATCTCACTCATACTGGCCAAAAAGACCAAGGAGAAAGAGGAAGATGAGGAGAAGGAGGACAAGAAGTTGGAGGGCTGGATCTCCAAAACAGGTACAACATCCCAAACAGGAAGTACCACCCGTTTTAACTACAGCACATGGGGGCAGCAGTGGCTCAGTTGGTAGGGACTTGGCGTGGTGAGTCCATGTACGTGGGCTGGTAGCTGAAGAGGTGCCAGTTCATGACTAGGGCACTGCTGAGGTGCCCTTGAGCAAGGCACAGAACCACCAACTGCTCAGAACCTCACAGTTTGGCACCCTGCCTGCTCTGACACCTCTTTACACATTAAATGCATGTTATTTTAGTCATTTTGTGCATGTTTGTGTGTTTGGGTCTTTGTGTACAAGGTAATAACACAGTGGAATATCCCCAATGAGGGACTAATAAAGGCATTTTGTATTCTTCATTTTATAGTCGTCCTTTTTCTTCCCTAATTCTGTAGCTCTTTAACAATAGTGAATTAATGATAAAGACACCTTGGTTAAGTTTTTCTAGGCTTTTATGTGCAAACTTCAGCTGTATTGCCCGCATAACATTTGAGGTGTGTGTTTCCATCAGACTCCAGCCTCGTGGTCTCCAAAGGCACCTTGATCATCTGTCCTGCCTCGCTGATTCATCACTGGAAGATGGAGGTTGAGCGTCACGTCAAGAAAGGCAAGCTGAGTGTGTACCTGTACCACGGCCCCAACCGAGAGAAAAGCGCTAAAGTGTGAGTGTTAACAGGCTCATGACGTCACATTCACTCTTCATTTTAAGTCTACAGTACAACTGTTAATGTTATTGTAATTTCTGCGGTTTGCTGAGACACTTTATTGTGAAGCAGACGAGAAGATTGTTGCATATTAGTTCTAAATCTTTGCATCATATTCCTTTAGTCCTATAAATTATAAATGAAGTTGTAGCTGTACCAAGGCCACTCGGATAATAAGATCACAGCTGCATTTTTCACAGGCACAGTGTGCATGTCTAAACATAACTGGAGAAGAAAGCATTTTGCAAAAGGGAACTGCTATGCACCAAGTTTTCATAATTGTGATTCGATAAAAAGAGAAGAGAGAAGGGTTCACTTCTTTTCTGTCTGTCTCTGATTATTTTAGAAGACATCGCAGATTTTAAGCGACATTATTTCAAATATGAGGACTCGCACACATAGTCCAGCTGAATGAGTTGTTCTGTCTGGTCCTCAGGCTTGGAGATTACGATGTGGTGGTGACCACATACAGTCTGGTCTCAAAGGAGATCCCAGTCCAGAAGGAGGATGCTGAGAAACCCAACAAGGATGCTGATGATGTGGTGTGTTTTTTGTAACCATTCTCATGCCAAAAATCTTGGACTTTTTATGTAATTGCCTTACAAATCTATACCCGGTAAGGTTTGATAAGCACTTCAAGCAGCTTGTGGTTCCTCCTCAGCCACCTCGGTCAGCTCCACTCATGCGAGTCACCTGGGCCCGGGTCATTCTCGACGAAGCCCACAATATCAAGAACCCAAAAGTGCAGACCTCCATGGCAGTGTGTCAGCTGAGGGCTCGGGCCCGCTGGGCGGTCACTGGTACCCCCATCCAGAACAACCTGCTGGACATGTACTCACTGCTCAAGTAAGACAAACACTGGTGGTGGTCCAGTTACAACACACACATATGAGGGAAAGTAAAAAAATGAACAAGGACTGGATGATGATGCTCTGAAAACTGCATTTTTCAATGTTTTGTTTTTTTTACTGGAAAGTGCTATCTGTATCAAAATTAAAGCAATTATGAAGGAAATAAACCTTTGCATAAAATCCATTCATAACCTGTGGGAACTCAAAGTAATAGACTTGGAATGAACCCATATTTTCTGTCACAATTCAGGACAATAACCTCATACCTTCAAAAACAAGTTCTGCCTTCCAAATCCCATAATTACAATACATTTGCAAAACGTTCTCAGGCAAAACCAAGAAACCTACTGTCAGAGGGTCAATATTAGACAGTTTTTTATATCAATCAAAAGCCTCATTTTTTCAGAACTCATTGTATCATCGATGTCTGTCACTCAGGTTCCTGCGCTGTTCTCCATTTGACGAGTACAAACTTTGGAAAGCTCAAGTGGATAATGGTTCTAAGAGAGGCAGAGAGAGACTCAACATCCTGACGAGGAGTCTGCTGCTCAGACGAACCAAAAACCAAATGGACTCCACAGGAAAACCACTGGTGAGGAAGGACACACACTTAAACCTAACTCTGGCTTCATGGGAACATATTTGCTGAGTTTCTCTGTAGATAACGGCATCTGTTTTGAAGCTATAACAGGAACCATTCATTTAGATACATGCCAGCACACATTTTCTGTCTGACTAAAGTCCAGTGCTGAATATTTCAGGTGTCTCTCCCTGATCGAACCTGCCAGATTCATCAACTCAAACTGTCTGAAGATGAGCAGGCTGTTTATGACGTGGTCTTTGCCCAATCCAGGTAACTGACCCCTTTTTGTAACTACCACCAAGTTATTAACAAATATCTTCTATGTACCGTTGTAGTCTTGAGACTTATCGAATTGTTTAAATACTGGTTTGCTGGTTAACCCTACGGTAGTCACCTGGGGTGTTTCGACACCCCAACTTTTTTAAATTGCTCATAAATTATAGTAGTTCAAATATTAGTTTAAA
>JAPQRQ010000015.1:10999420-11011451 GCA_037367365.1 Apogon talboti | reverse complement strand
CTATATGTAAAGTGTCATGAAATAACTTCTGTTATGATTTGGCGCTATATAAATAAAATTTGATTTGATTTGATTTGATTTGAATGTACACGGCCCGCGCTCATTTTTAAACCCCCTCAGCACGGGGGTCACACACAACATCAAAACGTCACACCTTGGTTGCGGATTCATGATTCCACCTTTATCACAGCTCTGTTACGACCTCCAGAGGCGTTACAGGGGTGGGACCAAATGATCCCAGCATTTCATTTACACAGACGTCGTTCCGGAATAAAGGTGAAATATTCCCAGAACAGAAATGCTGTGTAAAAGGGGCTTTTGTCTCATCTCCTTCCTCAACACCCCCCCACTGCTGCTTTTCAATGGAACCTACCGAGGTGTCTGAATGCATGTCAATACGAAGCAACAAAAGGTGACTGCCAGTTCCTGACTAGGTGTAAAACCCGGGGCCCACCACTGAATCAAAAGGCTTTTTGAAGACCCCTGTAAGTGTCACCCGAGACATGGTAGGTGGATTTTACCAGAAGCTCAGGGTCTTTCTTCACCATCACCGCTCGTGTGCAGACTGACCTTTCTTTGCAAAGAAATAAAAACCTTGTCGGCCGGCAGAAGTCTCTATTTCATTATTCACCAGCAGCAGGACAAGATTTTTTGTAGGTATGCTTGCTGTAATTTTACAGTTCACATTTCCCAGAAAATGGTAAAAACTAAATAATGTGATGACTTATTCTGCACTTGGGGGTGTATACTAATTTTGCATCCGATTAAATTCTTTTTTTGACTTTGTATATGTCCCCTGCAGGGGCTGGATGAGCCAACTAGCAGCTTTGGGTTGTTACAGGTCATTGCTCCACAGGTGGTTTTTACCAATTTGTGCAGATTGGACTTTTTGGGGAGCTTCAAAGCCTCTCTAGATTCCTGTTTTTACAGGAGAGACACAAATATGTAAAAGCAAACATACACCATTTTCAACCAGAACCATTAGTAGACCTATTTCACAGCAGACATTTTATCTTAAGGTACTAAACACACAGATGTAATTGATGTCATTAAAAATGGCTGCTTCCCATTTAGGTGTATCAGTTTCAGGGGTTTATGCACAGCCCCACCACTTCCTGAAGTTAAACCAGCTCCTTCATTTCCTGTCTGTCATTATTGGACGCACTGATTAACCCAGGTGTGTCTGACCACAGTAGTCAGAATAAGAAGGAGCAGCCACACCTGGGTTAATCAGTGTGTCCAATAATGACAGACAGGAAATGAAGGAGCTGGTTTAACTTCAGGACGTAGTGGGGCTGTGCATAAAGCCCACTGTGCACCTTTGTTCACCAGAAGGGCCTCCTGGGAAAACTAGAAGGAACAAAGCCATCATTAATATTGTCAGTCACACCTGTGCTGTGCCTGTTTTTACACACCAAAATGTCTCCTGTGGAAAAAAGCTCTGCACGATGTGATGCTGATTTGTGATTTGTGGTGGGTGATGGCCATATATTCAGAATATTGTACAATAATACATATTGTAATAAACTGTCCTGCAATATATCTTTGTATTTCCATTTGTATTGCCAAATGTGTTTTTAGCACTCAATAAAATGTTTATTATTTAAAAAATTTAAAAAATAATGTAGGGGGGAGGTCAAACAGTATTGTAGAAAGGTTTTAGGCCACCATTAGGTTTATGGGCTTAGCAGTGTTTAATGACCACACATATGCATTTCTCTGTATTAAGATACATCTGGGATGTACAGGAAATATGAGCAGCACTAAAAATAAAAGTTTCAGGGAAAAAAAACTGCTTCTGCAGACCAAAATGTGACCTCCCTTTGCATATGATATGTCTTTGACTCTGTTGTTCAGACAATATGAGATCTAGTACATTCATTTCTGTTGTTTTGCACCAGGATTCATTCAGCACATGTCAGATGTTTCTAATTGTTTGAGCTATTTTTGTCACATAAACAGAGGTCATAATAAGTACAGACTTTTGCTTATAAGAGCCATTTAGTTCAGCCTATTTGTAATACAGTGCAACACATTTCCTATGAGAATATGAGTGTACAATACAGCCCCACAAAAACAACAAAACTAATGGTTATGTAAGAGTTGCACAGCACTATTTTGCAAGTGACGATGAAATTAAAATTTGTATCCACTGACCCCTGAATTATAGGAACCCCGCTCTGGAGGACCAGGCCTGTGACCGAATCTACCGAGTTGGACAGCGTAAAGATGTCACCATCCACAGGTAAAACAAAAAAAAACAGCAAGACATCCAATATGTGTGCAGCCACTTCAATTTATATTACAGAAAATGACACTGTTGTAAGGACATAAAAACAATTTGTAACAAAACTGAACCACTAATTTTTCTTTTTAAGTGTCCTTTTTTATGTAAATCAGATTAAATTGCTGTTTTGTTGTGTAGGCTGAATCACAACAACAACCCACTAAGACGTATGTGAATAAATAATGGTTGAGAGACAATTTTATGTTTATTTAAATGTTAACTTATTTGTATGGGTGTGTTACTGTAACAGGAGGTGCTGCGTGTTATAGTTCATAATAGTTAAGTGTTTGTTCTTTCAGGTTTGTTTGTGAGGGCACTGTGGAGGAGAAGATTTCAACACTGCAAGAGAAGAAGAAAGAGCTTGCCCAGAATGTTCTGTCAGGAACAGGAAGCACCTTCTCCAAACTCTCCCTGGCTGACCTTAGAATCATTTTTGGGGTTTGAGAAGGGAAGTAACTGAAGACTGTGTGCTGCTCTGCCAACTCACAGCCAAGAGCAATTTATTCAGTAATAAAGTCCATAAAATTATCGAAACAACATGCCTTCTGTCTGTCTGTAACCGAAGTGAGGTCATTGTTACAGTGTGAGATACTTGGGTTTTAAGTTTTACACAAAAGTCACTGCAATTCACTGTGTTTATCACTAATGTTAATGTGTTATACTTATGGACCCGAACCTGTCACACAAAGGATGGCAAAAAGGTCAGGTTAAGTAATGGTGACTTAAGAAGAAACATATATTTAAATGTTTTATTTTAACATTTCTGTAATTTTGTAGTTTTAGTTGGTGTTTGTTTATATAATAATGCTTCAATAAATGCATATGTTTGCCCTTGATATTTAATGTCATATATTTCTGTTAAACATTAAGTACATTAGTGTTTCGTGATCAAAGGATTTTGTGTTATTGCCTGGATACATTTGCAAAAAAGAAAGTTGCATTTCAGGCCAGCTTTGAATGTTTACAGGTATTACAAGATGACATCTGTGAGATAATTAGTCCCACTGGCTCCATGTGATGCTCTGACGGCCCGCCTTGTGCAGTCCTCCATGTTTTTGTTGCTCCTACTACGTTTACTACGTAAAACCCAAACGGTAGTTGTATTGTCGTGCTGTGTTTAAAAATCGGAATTTTGGATTTTTAAAAAAAATTGATACATTTCAAATGAAATCGTTTCTTACTTGAGACTGGAGAGTCATAAAAGTATCACAGCATTTGATGTATATAATCATAATATCTTTTTGTATTTAATAATCACTGTATCTTTGCACTGACTGATTCTGTTGAGTTAAAAACAGCTTAAGACACTTTTAGTTGACAGGATGGCTTTGTTTTGTTATTTCAATGGTATGTTTTTATATACGTTTTAAAGTGTTATTTTAAATGCTCTATGTTTTATGCCACTCTTATTGTAAAGCACATTGAGATTTAATCTGTGAAAAGTGCTATAGAAATAAAGCTTGGTTATGTACAAAAATGAGGTTAAAAAAATGTAGCGCAGGAAAAAAGTAGCATGTTTTGATTGAAATCTAGCTAAAACAAAAACGAAATATTCAGTGTTGGAGGATAAAGCATTAAAAAATAAAAATTAAAAATTGTTCATAAGTGCAATACTTGAAATCAACTGTTAACTTTTACTTAAAAGCACATTTTCTGAAATTAAAACATTTAAGAAGAAAACTTAAAATGGGCATATGTCGGCGCTTTATGGAATGCAGTAGTTTATGAGCGGCCCTGAACGCAGCAGCTTTGTGGGAGCGGGCGGTCGCTGGTCTGAGCTGCAGAGCTTGTGTGCACTTATAGTGATGGCAAGTTCGGCTCTTTTCAGAGAGCCGGCTCTTTTGGTTTGGCTCCCAAAGAAGAACCGACTCTTTCGGCTCCCAAACGGCTCTTAATTTAGTGTCATTGTAACCTAATGTTTTTGTCTTACATAGCAGTTGTGAATGGTTTACGTGTTAATAAACCCATTGGCATTCAGTGTTTTTATGAGACGCCTTATAAATCTCTCATTTTGTTCATTTAATCTGTCACAAAAACATTGTTACTTTCGTTTAATATCCTAATAAAAATGTTGCACACAAACAAATTAACAAAACACTGCAAACAAATCCACAAAACCGAACCAGATCAAGAACAGACCTAAAAACAGAACCGGGCCGTTCTGATATGTCTGTGGTGGAACCTGCTCTTACTGTGATTTTCATTTTACAGTGAAGGAACATTGCTGTTATTTCCAATGTCCTTAAACTACAGCCAGATCCTGCTTTTTATGTGTGTCCTTTATATTTATTACAACTTTCCGCGACGCACTTGGACTCTCCTTCTCATTGCTGCTCAGTCACCACAGTGGACCGTCCGTCCCTCTCTGCTTTCACATAATGTAATGATCCCTGTCCTCATATGTGATTGGCTGCATGATACGGACATGTGACCAATCAAAACATAGTTATGCGGTGAGGAATGCGAGAGCCACAGAGTTGAGCAGCGAAAGGAGAAAAAAATTAGGGAGCCGTCTCTCCTTCGACGGGAGCCGGTTCTTCTGATTCACTACAAAGCATCGGATCTCTGAGCCGACTCTTATGAGCACAACCCATCACTATATCACAGGCAGGATAGTGTCCTGTTCACCAAGCCAGGGCGGCCTTTGCAGAGTGCTCAAACAATTGTTCTAGTGCATCTACCAGACGCCGACAAGCAGCCATGTCGGTGGAGACCATAAAGGTAGAGCCTGCTGACAGCGAGCAGGACGAAGAGGAAGATGTATACGAAGTGGAGAGGATCATCGACATGCGGGTGGAAGAGGTAAACCTAGCTAAGTGCTACGTAGCTGCCTGGTTAGCTTGGCAAACATGGCTGGCACTGCTCTTACTGTACTCCTACGACGCATAGCTCAAAAGCAACGGTGGTCTTGAATTTTACACGAACAAAACGGTCTTCTTTTGTGCAAATTTCGTCCGCAACTCATGCGCCTAATTGCTCTTGTGTCGAAGTATCACATCCGATTTACAGTAGACGCTGCTCTTCGACACGGTTTTCCCTGCACAACTTCTCCCATGATGCCCGCTGCCTCTCCCCTGCCGAGGCCAAGGACGGACCTTTTGCAAGCTTGCAAATATTTTATCATGGTTGTTTTTGCACGGCAGCATGATTTGAACAGTCGAATCCCAGAAGCGTGCCCAGTACTGGTGTATATGAAGCGGAGGTGGACGGAGGCTTCCGAGCGGGAGCTGCTGTCACTAAACGTACAGTTTGAATTAACGCCTGCTAACCTTACGTTAGCATCGCGGCTGTTACACGTAAACATTCAAGCGAACACAGTTTTGTCCCCTTCTGTGTTAACCAAGAAGAGTATTTTTGGCTCTTGATAAAGAAGAGCTGATTATGTTGTCACATTTGACTATTTTATGGTATGTGTTCTAACGTTATTCATAAACTTTAATCGGTCTTTTAGACGTAAAAGTTTGGTTGACTTTGAGGTGGAATTTGAATGTTTTCGAAATAAGCTAGCAAGGTTCATAATGAACAAAACCCTTACGTTACTTACTTATTATTTTATTATTAATATTGTTTAGAATAAGAATATTTTATTCGTCCCCAAGGGCTAATTTAAAGACACGTATGAGGGGCTAACCAAAAAAATCTTAAGAAAATAAAGTAAAAGGAAAATAATCATAGTGCCATAAGTATGAAAATAAAGGTTGGAATGTCCATAGAGGATGTAGACCTATTACTGTATGGATAAAGTGGATAAAATGCAGACAGGAATAACAAAATGAGTTTTTATAAAGGGTTAAGCGGATTACACTATGCAAACCAGCACAAGACAAATACAAAGGTGCAATTAGTGTTCAGATCTCTTACTTGAGTTAATCTCCGATTAGCATTGTCATCATCACACTTAAAATTATTCCACTACAAACTGCCGCTTTTAAAACCTTAAGTTAACATGTAAGCATCATCAGTAAAATCTATTCAATGGATGAAAAGTAAAATGGTCAGTTATCAGCGTTTACTGTTATTTGATGCTTTTAGATTCACTTTACTGCAGCATTAATATCATTAATATCTATGCTGCATTTTACAGCTTTACATATTTAAGGTTGAGTTGATGGTTTAATTTACAACAATGCTTTGTACTCTGTAAGATCTTCATGTGTTTGTATTGACTTTTTACAAGCTCAGAAAGACAAGCTTGTTTTCAGCTTTGTGACAATGCATTTCCCAGTGAATCCAAGAAGTTTTTGAAATAGTTTATTCAGCCTAAGTAGTAGACTTTGTAAGACGCTACATCTTTAAGTTTATCTCAAACATCAAATTATCAGAATATGTGACACATGGTTTTCACAGGGAGGAAATGAAAATTTGTGTTGTGCAATTAGTAAAACTATAACTAAAGCTATCAGACAAATGGAGTGAAAGTGAAGAAAGAAATATGTTTATTGTAGTAAATAGAAAAACTGAAGGAAAATAAGTACCTCAGATTTCATAATGAAGTACAGAGTTTGAGTAAAGTACATTTAATCTACTCTCTTCTCATGATTTGTTGCAAATAGTCATGTTTTGTCACAGGCCAGTGACAGATTTTCACACTTTGATATTAAGTTGCCCCTCACCTGAGTGCACAGTTTTATGTTTATGTGAATGTTTTGGGCTGATGTTTAATTTGAGCTTTTTACTAAGACTAAGTAACATGCACCCAAGTAATACTATAGTTTGAAAAATTTCACTTATTACAAAAACCTTGAAATATATACGAGGGAAAGCCACAAAGTTCTCAAACTAATGTAATAAAAGTTTATTTTATTTATTTATTTATTACCAGACCTCTCTGCCTTGGATTTCACAGGTCCAGCCGCTCTTTTTGGAAGCCACTCTTTTGATTAAATTTTGTTCTCTGTGTCACTGGGGGTGAAACTTGGTAGATCCATGTTTCATCCCCAGTGACACAGAGCTCGTCTGAGAAGTTTTGGACTCTCCCTTGTTTAGGCCTCCCTGTTGTAGCTTGATTTCAAGGGTGTTTACTGTGTAATAAGTCAAGAGTTGGGAAAAGAAAATATTGTTGCAACTTACAAGGGTCAAGGAACAACTTACGAAAACTGTAACGTTGTGTCTTCTCTTAAACTGAAACTCAGATTGTAATGATGATTTACTGTTTTAGTGAAAAGCTGAATTGCTGATAAAATATTTCTAAAGTCTAAATGGTCATGCAGTACATCTGTTTCTTTAAAAACAGTCAAGATGATATACATTCATATCATGTCAAATATACTTGTAGGTGAAAAATAGATAATTGACCTCTAAGCCTGGTAACAGTGTTCAAGTCCCAGTAAAAAATGTTGAAGTTTTGTATTCTTAACTTTTTTCTTGGCATTAAATCAATACTATAAATATTACTAAATATATTTTCTAGCTAATGCATATCTTTAAAAAATTAAGTCTGAAGAGTTACAATTTGAAGAGAATTAAGGCAGCAGGAATAAAAAGCTCCTAAACTGGATTATTTAAGTCATTCTCACAGAGGATCAAATTGTTTTTTACATCTAATAAGATATGACAACTGAGGAAAAATATGATGAGAAAAAGATTAATTAAATAAGACTAACAATTTAATTAAATGAAATTGTTTCACGGCTATATACCAATCTTACTATGTCACTATTACATCACTATACGATGTCTCTTAAGATTTCTGTTTTTTTCCCCCCAAGTATCAGTCTGAGAATGTGAATGTGAATGCAAGCGTCAGCCTCCTAAAGGGGAATAATACTTGTTGGGTGTCTAGGTGATACTTGAGCTTCATATTGTCTTTCTGCGTTCAGGGTGAAGTGCTCTACAGGGTCCGCTGGAAGAATTACTGCTCTGATGATGACACGTGGGAGCCAGAGGCCCATCTGGAGGACTGTCGAGAGGTTCTCCTTGCGTTTAAGAAGTCTCTTGCTGATGCCAAGGCCAAGAAGGAAGCAGAGGCCAAGAAGACTGTGGTAAGTCACTGTCAGGACTGCAGAATCTCACACAAATTGCATTTATTAAAACAACACTGTTGTAGGTTAAATCCACCGACAAAAATAAATACAGTTTACTTAGAATCAGGCACCATTCTATATAAGATCTAAATAGATAAATAGCTAACTATTCAGCTAGTCTACTTATAAGCGAAGTATACAAGTTAAAAATGATGCACCTTATTGCTCAGCATTGATGTCCAAGGCAAATGCAGGAAGGGGAAAAGATTATACACTGTCCATGTCCTGTGAGCATTTGTCCCATCTCTTCCTGTATTTTATTCCTCTCTCCACCTGTTCATACAGGCCTAGAATCATCTATTTTATTGAGTATTTATAATATATACTTCTTGTAAAAAGAAGTAAGGAAAATTTCTTAGTCCAGAATTTGTGAGTGCTTTTTTTACATGCAGCTAAGAAAATGATCAGGAGGTTAAGTGTAACCTTCATGTGCACCTTCAGGGTTCTGACTCTTAAGATGCAGAGAGAATGACACATCTGTGCCAAAGTTCAGGATCCTAGACATTAAATGTATGCATAAGTGCCCTGTCTATTTAGTAAAAATCTATTTAGTAATAATATAAAATAATTGGCATAGGTTCTGAGAGCTGTCAAGTTTCCAGCTGGCTCTGTACGTTTACTATGCAAAACATATAGGGCTCTGCTTTCCTCTTGCTTTAAAACAAATGTGAATGAGAGGATGAAGCACAGCTATCTTTCTAGTCACAAAGAGAGGAAAAAAACACCATGAACATGAAATGCAGGAGCAGCAGTCAGGTAATTGTGATCTCTGCTTTGCACATATGTCACCGAATGACAGTAACATTAATTTGATGTGTCTGTCTGCTTGCTTCACTGGAAAGTGTATCTCATATCTGTATGTGTCTTTCCTGTTATGGAGCCACTTCAGGACTGTGTTCTATGACCATATATGTGAAGCCAGATTCTATAGTGTCTATGTTTTAAGATATTAACTGCGGTAACAGAATCAGGAAATACTTTATCTTTCTATGACATGCCATTTCCTGCTATTCCACTCCCTCTCCCCATTCAATCTATTGCTCACTTAACAACACTTTTCAATCTCTTTCACTAAGTGGAGAGGCCGGGCCAGGTTTTAACAGTTTTGTTTACAAGTGCAAGCAAGGAATGTTACATCCTTGACCTTTAAGGTATTAATGGTACACCTGAGTCGCAGTTGTTGCCTTACATGTCCTGTTGTGTCCCCTGTGTTTCTTGCTGCTGTCACTTTTCTGCGGTATAGTAGAACTAGAAAAGCACTCAGACCTCCGCCAAGGCAACTCTCTGTAATAACAGCAATATAGAAGTCTGTTGCCCTATTGTTTGTTTGTTGCTAGGTAACCCACTTCAAGGGTATTGGACCATATTGCAAAAAATATATATATTCATCCTGGATCCAAACGATGATCTGGATCACCCCCAAAATCAAATCACTTGTTCCTTGTCCCATTTTGGACACTTCCTGAAAATTTCATTAAAATCTGTCCATGACTTTGTGAGTTATGTCTTGCACAGACTGACAGACAAACAAACCCTGGTGATTACATTAACCTCCTTGGCGGAGGTAATTAATAAAATGTTATCCTCCACCAGTTCTCTGCATGCCCTCTAGTGGATTCATGGTGGTTTGAGAGCAAGTAGGTCTAAAAGTGAGGCGATCAGAACATGTTTGAAGTCTCTCTATTATTTTATTTTCTGGTTTGGCAGAAAAATATTTATATATACAAACTGTTGAAAGTTTTGGTGGACTAAATGACCACATTTAGTGCTGAAAAACCTAAATACACAGGCCTCAGTGATGGCTAGGGAAGAATATGTTATAAATGTCACAACGCTTGCTGTGCAAAACAACAAGGACTGTTGGTGGACAAGTCCAACTCAATACAAGAAGACACTTGGTCATGAAATTATTGTCTGAAACTGAATGGGAGGCTTGCTTTTCCTTTTCAAATATTGTGTACTTTAATTTTTTTTTTTAAACTATTGTTTGTTTTGTAGATAGAGGAATTAGTATCTAATTTTAAAGGGTTTAGCTTGTAGACGTCTCATAAACTGCAAAGCCTGCTTCACATATCACAATAAATATTTTTAATTAATAGATTTGTCCTCTATTTTTCCACGTCTTTTAGAAACCGCTGCCTACAAAGAGTGATGTCTTTGATGCTGACTCGGAGAGTGACAGTGACAAAGACCGTCCAACTGAACCTCCCATAAAGAAGAAAAAAAAGAAAAAGATCCAGGACGACGAAGAATCTCCCCCAAAGGAGAAAAAGAAGAAAAAGAAAGAAAAGCGCAAAGAGGAGCTCAGGCCTCTGCCGGCACCAGAGACAGATGATGATGAAGAAGAAGAAGAAGAAGAGAGGCCTCTGACGCCACCATCTCCACTTAAGGAGAAAAAGACTGAATCAAAAAAGCGAGTGGTTGATTCTGAAGAAGAGGATGATGAGCCAGTTCCACCCAAAAAACACAAGAAGGAAAAGGGAAAAGATGGAGGAAAACACAAGAAAGACAAAGCAGAAGAGGGGAGGAAAAAGAAGGGAAAGAAGGAGCGAAAGATTGAAACCTCTGAAGATGAGGCTACTGCCCCGATCGAGGACAGCATCGACGAAGGCCCGTCCCAATTGGACAGCAGTACATCAACAGAGACTGCGCCAAAGTCTTTAGAAAAGCTACGTTTGGATGACAAGTTCAAACAAAAAAAGGGCAAGTGGGAAGTTAAGCTTCAGGGCTTTAGGGACCTCATCCAAGACAGGAAGAGTAAAAAGCCTGATGCCACGCAAAAAGAGAGCAGCCTCCAGAAACTAAAGAGCCTCACCTCTAAGGCCAAAGAGGATCCTGCCCCACACTCATCAGACTCTAGTGACAGCTCCACCCTGCACAAGAAAGCCAAGAGCAAAGGGCAGGAGAGTGCCTCAGCACCACCCAAAGTCCCATCTTCCTCCACGTCCTCATCATCGTCCTCATCCTCTGTGACAGCAGCCAGCAGCACCAAGGGTAAAGACGACGAGGTGGTGAAAGAGGACGTGCTGGCACAGAAGGACACAGGCTCCACTAACCTGTTTGAGAAGTTCCTGTTGAACTGTGAGGCCAAGGACCGTGCCCCCCGCAGACAACCACTTCATCAGCCCGCTCCAGAGAAGAGCAGCAGTAAACCTGCAAAGGTAGGCCAGTGCTCTATATATAAACAGATGAGCAAACAAGGATTATTAAAGTCAAAATGCTTTTCAAATGTTGTGCTTCATCAAAACTTTGCAGATATAAATTAGTCAAAGGCTAATAAATAAAGTTAGTAAGTAAAACTGTTACTCTCAAGTGTACTATTGAGTGATACCATTTAACCCTAACATCATGTAATGAAAATATCTTCTGAAATTTTAATCTCTTAGTTTAAAAAAAAAAAAAAAAAAAATGTTCTCGCCCACTTCGGCGATGCCTCCTTCAGACTCTGGTCCTCTACCAGAGGCCTGGGAGGTCTGCGTAGGATCTTAGCTGGTCCTAGGACTGCACTCTTTTGGACAGCCGTCTCTAATGTTTTCCCTGGTATCTGTAGGAGCCATCCTCTCAGCTTGAGGGGCGTATACTGCCCATAGTGCCCTGATGTTGTCTTCATACCCCACACGAGCTTCTCGTGTTCTTTCTAGCTGTGTGTGTGTGTGTGTGTGTGTGTGTGTGTGTGTGTGTGTGTGTTTCTCTATATATCTATATCTATCTATATATCTAT
>JAPQRQ010000015.1:10987275-10999320 GCA_037367365.1 Apogon talboti | reverse complement strand
TTATGTATTTTGAGGTTTTTTTCAATGGAAAAAATTCAGTCGGACAGAAAAACAAGGCGTCACGTCAATGACCCATATGCACACAACACTTTTTACATATGATTCATCCATCAGATCTGAATGATTTCATTTGTCATTTTTAAAATACGCTTCATAGCAGAATGGATGATTTTTTTTTTTATCATTTAATGTTTTTTTTTAAAAAAACAAAAAAAAACATGTTCCTCAATTAATCACTAACAATTTTTTTTCCTTTAATTTAGATGATGGGAAAGACTGATAAGACCCCGAAGCCAACCAAAGACTCTCCAGTTCAGAAACCAGAACCTGAAAAGACAGAGAAGACCAAGCAATCAGATGGTATGGATCATACGATTAAATAGAAAAATATATGGCATAGCAACAATGAAGACAGCCAGTTATGCTTTTTGGTTAGTTTAATCGTCATATAACAACACAAACTCTTAAGAAAGATTTTCAATCCACTTTTCAGCTCCTACAGTCTCCAGAACAGGCCAGAGTTATGGATTCAGTCTCGACAGTGACGAGAAGGAAGGTGAAGAATCCACACCCAAGCCTAGGGAGGATTCACGGGAGCGAAAGGAGAGGACGGAGGAGACGCAGCGTCCCAGCTGGGAGAGAAGAACTTCAACAGACAACAGGACGAGGAGGAGAGAGGACAGTGAACCCAGACTTTATATGGCCTGTGAAGACAATCAGGACACCACTGAGCCACTGGAGGCTGCTGACAAATCTGGTATGTTTCAGACTCGGCAAAGAGTATATAGTATTTATTCAGATATTGACAAGAGACTTTATGTACCACAACTGTTTAAGGTAACATGCCTTTATTTGAAGCAGGCAGGCCTGTATTTCTGATCCCCTCTGTTTACTAAGTGCACTCAATCATATTTAGTGCAAAATCTCATGTTGATCTGCACCCGTTTGGCCACGTTGTGTAACTACAGTGCATTATTGATACTTCTGTAACTTAAAAAGTAAATGCCTCTGGTATTTTAGTAAACAGAAACCATGCATTTCACACCAGGGCTTCTATGGTGAAATATTACTATAACAAAACAAGAGAAATGTTTATTTTTCAGCTCATCACCATTTTTATACATCCAAAGAAGTTTCATGTCACTAAAACTATACTTTTTTGTTTACTGCAAGGTAGTTTCCTTTCAAGTTGTAAGTTTCAACTGTAGATTTATGTTTCCATTGTTTGGCATTTTATAAATAAAATCAGAATTCACATTCAACAAACCTATTTCCCCCATTTTGAATATGTCTAGTAACATAATGTGATTAATAAAAAATGTTACCAAAAAAAAAAAAGTACCTGTCGGCTGCATGCACTAACATTAATTAGATTTACTCCTGAGCTATTGAAATTTAGAGGTTTTTTGTTGTTGTTGTTGTTTTTTTGTTGGTGTTTTTGTACTTCATAGTATGTAAGGAATTCAGTTCATGCCATAAAAATACTGCAGGTCAGTACCCAGCCCATAGCTAATGTGTTCCTTTTATTCCTTTTTGACCAAGTTTACCAAAGTAATAACATGCTACTCTAATTTCACTTCCAGTTTATTACAAGCACTGACTGACACAAGTACACAAGCTCCTCAGGATTAAGTCTGACACCTTTTTCTTTTTTGTCAATTGTGTGTCGTACAGACAAAGGCCAGGCCACATTGAGTTTAGGAATGGATCTCAACCTGGACTGGATGACCCTAGATGATTTTCAGAAACATTTGAATGGAGAGGATGAGATCTTGTCAGGTCCTCCACTTTCACCCAGTGAGTATTTCAATTTCCACTGTAACCAGTTTACCATAACTGCTACTTTTTAAAATGAGATGGGCTTTCAGAGAGAACAGACCGCCAGTGAGACCAACGGTTCAGTCCTCTAAAATATTTTAATATGTAAAAACGTATTCAACATCATACCACAGGATAACCAAAGAATTAACGCAGAGGCGGGGGCACATTGTTTTCCAATGACTAATGCCTTCCCTGTTCCCGTCAGGTGAGTTGCGGGATGCTGTGAAGAGTGGAGATTACATGGCTGTAAAATTGGCACTTAATTCTAAAGAGGACTACAACCTGGACCAAGAGGTAAGTCTTTATTCTTACTTAAATGTGCTGTGCTGATGCATGTCTTTAAATCAATCCACCCATAAGCTGTTATTTCTATTTTCTGACTTCATATTTGTCTCTTTGTACTTGGCATTTATCTTGAGGCTGCTTGAGCCATCAGTTTCAAAACAAAAGCACATTTTACAGCTTGCACCTTGGTTGCCCCCGGTGTGTTTGTGTGGGAGTGATTATACAATCTGGTTTTCCAAAATGTGACTTGTATGGATGTTTATTGTGGTTTTGTGGTTGTCAAATAGAGCTCTAATAAGGATTATAATACTTGGATACCCACTTCCTCAGCACAAAAAATGCATGAATAGATGTTACGCCAGAATCAAGCTTCTAGTATATAATACTTATTTTTAGGATATTTAGCGAAAGGCACAGCAACATTTTTGCAAGTATTTTGCAGGCTTTCATCTTAAGCAAGTGGTATGGCAATTGCAGGTCCTGTGTGGAGTGTTGCTTTGTCGTTGTTAAACTTTAAATTCATTTCAACAATGTAGTTAACCAAATAACACATCTAAACATTGTCACAGTGGTGTTTTGTTTTTGTTTTGTTTTTTGTCAGGCTTCTGTAGTCACAGAAACCATTATTTCTTTGTTATTGGACTAGACCAAATTTTGACATCGGAAAACTTGTGGGGATATTTGTGAAAACCTCCTGACAAAAAAGTTACATATCACTACCAGCAAGAGTAGGAAATAATTGCACCAGATATTTTGGTCAATGGCTTATTTTGGGTCTGATTTTGCAACCGGGATCCAAAAATGTAACCACCTGAGAACTTTTATAGTTGCTTATAAAATGACGTTCTTCTTCAGAACTTAGCACAAAGGAAATTATTTTTTAAGATCACCATCCATGGACTTCGCTGTTTCCTATGTACAAATCATCACCTCAAGACACTTTTCAAAAGCAGCTTTTTTGGCAACAAATCCAGGTAAGAATGTGGCTTCATGTTTTTTTTAATTGGGTAAAATAAGTGAATAAACACTCTTTAGCAGTTTAAATTGTTGTAGACATTTTAGAGTAATAAAGTTTAATCTTAAGATGTAATTACTGATCTAGCAGAAGCTGCAGTGTAGAATAAAATGCATGTTTTAAATTAAAGAGCCATTCTGCCTACTGTTTGATTAAATCTGTTAATCCCTTGTAAATCGACTACTGAAGTTTTGAGTATAAATGTGATGTGATAGGTCAATCATGTTTACTCTTAGCAGCTGTCAACAGAAGTGGTGTTGGCATATCTGTCAATTGAGTGCTGTCGTAGGGCCAAATACACTACCATTTTGATTGATCCAATATTTTAAATGGCTCTTTAATTTGTGTTAAATTTGTGTTATTACACATCTGTAACTTGGTTTTTATTGAATATTTACCATAATATGCTTTATGTGTGCAAGTTGGA
The DNA here is from genome assembly GCA_037367365.1 of Apogon talboti. NCBI lineage: Eukaryota > Metazoa > Chordata > Actinopteri > Kurtiformes > Apogonidae > Apogon > Apogon talboti. The sequence continues at coordinate 10,995,772 of JAPQRQ010000015.1, read as the reverse complement.
TCCTATGATGTAATCTCTATTTTTTTATAGTGAACAAGTCAATGAAAGAAGACACTGAACATATGAAGAACTTGGACAAGATGAAGAGCCTTTGAAGCAGGTACATATACTTTTAGAACATCTTCATCATCAGAACATGTGCAGCACCACTGCCATGTATTCAAGGCCTTTTTTATCACATCATACCACCTTAAAAGCTTAGATGATGTGTAGTCAGCTTACTTATGTCGTCATGTAAATGGATAAAAATTACATCTATACATGGCCTGGTTCTGGATCTCTTGTGTTAAATCACCAGTTGAACAGGTATTACTGTAAAAATGCTCCAATGCTAGGTCAAAATCTTAATTATGTATATAACAAATATCTGACAGCAATTATGTTTTTGTGACGTTATGAACTTAGGTCTAGTGTCAGTGCATATTTTGTTTTCTCCATGAAACATTTCATCCAACACCCATGACTACATATTCTTGGTTAGACATTTACAATGTCAAAAGGTTGTAGTCACTGCTTGATCCAATAAAGCCATTAATTGTTCTTGAATGGGTCACATGTGGTTTTTGTACCGGAGACATGAGGTGTCAGGGTTTTGGCCTGAAAGTGACGTGTGGCCATCATATTGACTGTTTGAATGAGCCTGGATTTTGGTGGGGCATTGCCAAGGTGCTGTTGTGTAATACAACATTTGAAAAATGTGCAAATGATTTTGAAAAGTTAGTACAAACAAGACATTACATATTACCCCCATTAGACAACCCAACTACAAACCAAATTTTAGCGCGTATTAATTTCCCCCATTTGCATTCTAATGGGTTTCTAAGTGTACTCATTCAAATTACTCATGGGATCTGATTTGGCATTGAGTCTTACATATACTTGTTTTTTTACAGGCGTGTACTATTGGTGAGAAGAGGTCATTTGAAGGAGAGAGAAGCGGGGTTGAAGAGAGAAGTTCGAGTGATGCTCTTAGGTTGACTTCTAACCTTGACAATGCAAGAAGTGAAGCAGGTTCTCCAATGGTAAAAGAGAATATCACACAAGATAGTGTGAAAATTCCAAATGGTCCTACTGGATCAAACACTGGACAAGTGGGGGAACATGAACAGATCCAAAAAGACGAGATGGATATAGTTGAGTCTAAAAACACTTCCTGTGATTCATCTCCTAAGCAGGGAACTCTGTGGAAGGAAGGAGAACAAGCAGATGACAAAATGTCAGATGACACAAAAGTTGGTTTAACAAGTACAGTGAGTGTGAACTTTGATGAATCCGAACCAACAGAAAATACAGAAGGAATGATAAAAAGGAACACAAACACTGAACCAAACAGTGTAGCCACTGAACAAAGCTGCCCTGAGAACGAAAATGATTCAAGTGATGATGCTGAAGATCTTGTGGCAGGTCACTCGGATAGTTCAGAACAAGTTCAATCTGAGTGTGATTCAAAGGAGGTGGGTAAAGGACAACGCCGACGCCGCAGGAAAGCTGTGGAGAGAATACAGCCAATATGGACAAGTGTAAGGACCTCGAAATTACCTGAAACACCACGAAGTACAGCAGATGAAGAGAAAAAAGAGTCATGTAAAAAGCACTTTTGTTTATATTGCAAAATGGCTTTCACCCAACTTACAAAGCATTTGGAAAGGAGACATTCAGAGGAAACGGACGTTGCCCATGCGATTCACTTCCCAAAAGGTTCCAAAATCAGACAAACTTTGCTTGACCAAATTCGCAATAAAGGTGATTATGAACATAATTGCAAAGTTCTCAAAAGTGGAGAGGGGGAGATTGTTACCAAAAAACAGGTCAAAAACTCCAGCATATCTGTTCGTGACTTTCTGCCCTGCCAATACTGCTTTGCTTTTTACCGCAAAACAGATTTATGGAGGCATGAGCGGTCATGTAAGGCCAGAAAAGGAGACCAAAAGTCCTCTGAAAGGACTAAAAAAGGCAGAGTCCACAGCGCTTCTTCTCGACTGCTGCCAATGTCAGAATTTTTAACTGGAGGCTGTGAGGAAATCATTCACATCATGCATCAAGATGATATCTCGAGGCATATCAGAAATGACCCGCTTATTTGCAAATATGGCAATGCGTTGTCTATTAAATATGATCATGACAAGTCTCAGTTTGCATATATTGCACAAAAAATGAGGGAGCTGGGTAGATTTATACTCGCTGTGAATGAACTTGACAATACTGTGCAGTATCTGCATGAAGTATGTCTACCTTCCAGATTTGAATTAGCTGTTGAAGGGGCCAAAAGAGCGAGTGGTTTTGATCCTACTTCCAGCAAGTTTAAAACGGTTTCTCTTGTCTCAAAGATAGGCTACTCCTTGAAAAGGGCCGCTGAAATAGCTTTTGGGGAGAGTCGCATGACAGAGGACAGTGAAACTGAAAGTGAGGTGAAAAAGTTCATACAACTTCTGGATACGAAATGGAATGAGTGTTTTTCTCGAAAAGTTCTTGCATTGTCTGTAAAGCAAGAGGTCAAGAAAGTGGAAGTAGACAAGTCAACTGTGACTGAAGATTTAATGAAACTCCACCAGTTCATTACAGGGGAAGAAGATGAAGCAAGGAAAGAACTAAAGGAAAGTCCCAGTTTGTCTACATGGAAAAAACTCAGTGAAGCTACTCTGGCAGATGTGTGCCTTTTCAACAGAGGGCGTGTAGGAAATATTGGCAGAATGCTCTTGCAAACTTACACTAACAGAAAAAACAGAGGAACTTTTGCACCCTCTGCAGATCAAATAAGGAAAAGCACAAAGTTGGAGTTGGACCTTGGTGATCGTTTCACCAGGTTGGAACTGGAAGGTCAGTATGGAAGGAACATGCTAGTTCTGCTCACGGAAAGAATGGTCTTGTCAGTTGAGTTGCTTATTGAAAATCGTGAGCAAGCAGGTGTGTCAAAAAGTAATCCTTATCTGTTTGCACGGACTGAAGGACCATCCTTCATCAGAGGATTGGACTGTTTTAGAAGGGCTGCAATGGAATGTGGGGTTAAAAACCCAGAGGCACTTCTGTCCTCATCATTAAGAGAGCAAATTGCCAGTTGCTGGCAGCTTATGAGCCTTTGTGAACCTGAACTGGATCAAGTGGCCAAGCTGGTGGGAAGGACAAGCCAGGAGGTTTACAGTCTCTCCAAAGATGCATCACAGCTGGAGGAAGTGAGCAAACAACTGCTCAAGATGGACCGAACCCTAACAACAGTTGTACCAGGCACAGCAAAAGAAGGTGAGGACCTTTTGCTAAATGAGTCCTTTGTATACATTTTCTTTCGTTTCATTTTAAGTGCCAACATTTTATATTTTGATAATGGGCAAACACACAAATAATGAAGCATCACATTTAGTTATCACAGTCTTCTGTAATTTAAGGCTGTTTGGTTGCCATTAAACCGAAGTTTTCTTTATTCTGAAGCTTATGTTAACCTAAACTCAAAGGTTGATTATTTACCATTCAGAAAAATAGTCCAGTTCTTTTCTGTCACTTTAAGTTGAGATACTTCTGTTGTTTTGTTTCTGTTAAGTTCTCTAACTTAACTGACCATGATTTCCCACATTCTTTTTTTTTAGGAACTGTATCAAAAGCTGCTATAAAGAGAAGACCTTGGAGTGAAAAGGAGCAGGCTGCTGTGAAGCGATTTTTAGGAGAATTTATTACAAGGATGAAGGTTCCAGGGAAAAAAGAGTGCAATGCCTGCATATCTGCAGAACCAGATCTTATTGGAAGATCTTGGACAGACGTCAAAAACTATGTACACAATACACTACAGACAGTAAGGAGGAGATACAACCAACAGAAACCTGAAGGAAATACAAATGTTGTGAATCCAAAGAGTCAAAAAGCTGTAGTCCAAAACGCAAAGAAGGATTTGGAAGATGTAAACATTGCCTGTACTATGACAACAGTGCATCCAGATGACCTGACAGAAACTGCAAATTGTTGCCTGCCAATGGCATCACCATCCAACTTAAGAGAAGCATCCACACCATTCCCTCAAGAGATGACTTCAGCCTATGCATCCCTATGTACTGCCAGTACAAATATGGTCTACACTAGTCCAACGTTGATGTCTACCTTTACACCACTGAATGCTACGGATACACAAGTAGTTCCCACATACACTCCACACAACACCACAAATGCATTATTGCACCCTGCATACACATCAGACAACAACCGAATTTTGCCAATGTCTTCTTCGTATACGCCGAATGCCACGAGTATGCCTCCCCCTTCAATTTACTCACCACAAGATACAAGTTCATCAATGATTCCTACTTTTACTCCACTCAATTCGCCAAGTCCACTCAATGCTCCCATTACCTCAATGGTTCCTACTTTTACACAACTGAACACAGCAATGGTCCCTTCATTCTCGCCATTAAATGACAGAAATGGACCTCTCATTTCTTCGTTCACGCCTCTAAACCATTCAAGTGCACCACCCTATCCCATAAGTCCCCCTAGGTCCATCACAACAGCACAGGTTGTCCCAACAATCCATGGGCCCAGTATGTCCGGCAGAGCATCAGTAGGACATGGTAGCACACCCATGTCAACTACAGGAAAACAAGTCCCTCCCACTGTCAAAACTCAAAAGAGAAACAAGAGGTTGTGGAGTGAGGAGGAACAGGCGGCAGTCAGGCGTCAGCTTGGAGACTTCTGTAAACTGGTGAAAGTGCCAGGCAAAAAAGATTGTGATGCATGTTTGGCTGCTGAACCTGCTTTGAACACCAGGACATGGAGGGAAGTCAAATATTTTGTACATAACTCAATTCAGTCAATGAAAAGAAGAGGTACAGCAATGGCCTCCAAACAACCAGAAAGACTGGAACCAGAGATACAAAATCCAAACCCTGATTGGGATGGTCCTGTTTATCTATCCCTGTAGATATTTTAAAAGACATGGAACAGAACAACACGGTGATCAATGACATTTTAGATTTTTGTGTGTGTGTGTGTGTGTGTGTGTGTGTGTGTGTGTTAGACCTTTGGCTTTAAGCTTGAATTATATGGGGCTTACAAAATTCAATAGATGGCAACTGTTGAAAAATGTACTGTTAGTGAACCTTGGTTTCAGTAGCCATGCAGACATGTGCAGATTGCCTTGCCATACTTTAAATTACACAACTGAAAAACTGACTGAAATCGTATTCAAGGACCAAGCTCAAAATTGGTGCACTGCTGAACTAAACATCCCATCCACTAAACGGATGGGACTAAGGACATTTGTACTGTAGTTTAGGGTCAAAGGAAGCAGATATTAATGTTTAGTATGGTTAGACAGCAAATACATGTGAACCACAGTCAGTTTTAGGGATCATGGTAGGTTATTTCTCATAAGTGGTCTAATTTAGATTTGTGAACATCTTGTAAACGTGAAGCTTGTTGATTTATTTATTTTTTTTGACAAGTAATCACTGTGGCACCCAGACCTGCTTCCACAATTTTATACACATTTGTCAAAATGGTGAAAGCAATCGCTGAATTGTTTGGGACTCTCAGCTACCGTGACCAGGGCATTTCCCACCCTGCACCGAGCAAAGGAACGCTTGGTGACTTTACATTTCCAGAGGGATTTTTACACTTGTTTACTTTGAAACCTACTAGGACATGTATCTTTATGTGTACTGTTTTTGGGTAGCATTTTTTTCCTTACCAATTTTGATGATCACAACAGAACTAGGACACCTACCAGCAATTATGTGCAGTCACTCCCTCCAATATGATAGATGTGCTTGGATTTGCTTTACAAAATGTAATTCTAAATGCCTGGCCCAAGTGTACTGTAATCCTGCTTTAGCCAGTAGCCTATAGTGTAGATGGCCCCTAATAGCCTGCAGCAGTAATGGCATACCCTCCTTGCTGATGTTAGAGGGTTAGGAGCTTCATGTGTATACCTCTCACCTAAGTATTAAGCTATATTTTCTGTCTTTGTCATATATGGGGTTTTTTTTGTTTGCTTCATATGTATTAAGAAGCTTCAGAAAGCTTTGGTTGTATTTTTGTATCACTACACAGGACAAACGGTTTCCTAAAGTTACTGTATTAAATATATGTTGATGTACTTTTACAGTCAAACAGTCCATTGTTTGCAACTTTAAGCACTTTTTTTTTTTTTTTTTAATTTGGTCCTGTTGATATAATTATGCTGTTGCCAAGATCAAAGTTGCCTTATGTTAATTATTTCTTTTGTAACAATTGATTCTGATTACATTTGGATTTTGTCTAACACAGCAAATCAAGTATGGACCGCTGCTAAATTTTGCCTTGTTAAACCACCTGAGCACTTAAATCCACAAGTCTTGCTTTTCCTCATTTTTACAAACCCTAACCCTAAAGCGAAGCAATTTGAAAGTTATAGCATCACAAGGATTATAACGAGAAGAAAATTACAGATATCTTTTTTTTTTTTTAGATATTGGGGATGGGTATAGATTAATATTTAGATTGCACAAATCATCAGGCATTTGGTGAAAACGGGGGCATCTGTCTCTGCAGATGGTGGAAATTCAGATATTCAGTATTACCATCAGTGTAAGTATAGTTTAAAAAAATTGCCCTGAAGATTTCTATATTGTTTTTTTGAGCTATTTTAGTCACTTTTCTTGCTTACCTTTTTGTTCAGGACTGAATACATGGTCAAGTTGGGTTCTCAATAAGCAGGCTGCTGATAGCCTGGATAGGCAATTCTCCAAAGTGTTTTTATATTTTAAAGGTGACATTTTTAAGTCTGGGCACCAGGAAATCTCAGCATCTTCAGTTACGTTTCATGTTCACTCAGTCACACCAAAGGCAGCCCATCTTTTCTGGGTTGTTGCGTCTGTGTGAAAGGGGTATATCTGTGTACCAGTATATACAGTAGTTAGATCGCACTCTACAGTTGTGTTTGGAAAATTATCTGTGGAAGATCTACAGTTCAATTATATATGATTGTTCATATACTACCTTTGCTGTTTGTTGTTGCAGAATAGTAAGCATCATTTTTCATTGCTGTTATTATAAGCACGTGTGTCACTCTTCATACTGTTGTAGTTATGTTGCCTTCAGTTAATGCTTTTTTTAAACTCAGTTATTGTAAGGAACGTATAACGTCTGCTTGTACAATAAAATGCTTCTTGGCTTAAAATTTATTGTGACAGGTCACTGTGGGGTTTATTTATTGGTTTGTCAGTGTTTCCTATTCCCAGGGGCATGTTTAGTGGATTTTAATTTTCGTTTGTAGTTTTCAAAATATATATGCATTTTGTAATATTGTGTCGTATTGGTCTGTAGATCCTTGCAGATATACTAAGTGTGCATTCAGTTAAAATGCAGCAAGCATTCTGAGTATTATACATCAATGCATCCTATATATATCAAACTATCAATTTCTGCAAATAGTTTGAATAATATAGTATGATCATTTCTACTGAAATGCACCAGCAGTCTCTTCCATAATTAAGCCACTATTAATATTTTTCCTTGAAGACATTTGGTTCTTTTTTTTTTTCTTTTACAAAGAATGAAGAAGCACTTTAAGAACCATCTTACCTTTTTACTTTTATGAACTTATAAGGAAAGTGTTCAACACACAGGGCTTAAGCACCAAGACCCTGCACATAATCGGGTTTAGCTGATGTGTGGAGTAAAATAGTTAATAGTCCACTGAGAGACTAATAGAAAAACTGTTGTTTTGATAGGAAATTTATTTTTACATTGTCATTAATTCAGCTGTTAATAGTGATGCTTTCTGAAGTACCTGTTATATGTATAGTTGTGGAGAACTTACTAACATTCTTTTGTAAGAAAAATATGCAAGTAGTTTTCAATCAAAATATAGAAAATTACAAAGCCGTAGCATCCAATTATGTCAGTAAAAATAACATTCATTAGCATTCTGATTATACAGCTGTTGTCTTTTGGAAGATTTCTTTGTTTTCATTTCATAATTATTTTGATGAAATAATTAGAATAGTGACAATACTTATTGCATTTTTACAGGGTCACTAATAATCTGGTAACCTGTTATATTTCTTTATATTTCTTTTCATTGGTTATTTAAGTAAGATAAGCAATAGGTGTCACCTTAAACAAAGTCTTTTCAATATTATTTATGTATTAAGCAGAGATTTGACTAAAAGGGCTTTACAGTCAACTACAACATCCTCCTGGTGACCCTCAGATCAAGTAAGGAAAAACTTCAGGGAGGAAGAAAATAGAATGTCACAGAAGTGTCCCTTTCCCAGAATGGACAGTGTAGTGGGTCTTGTGCACATATAAATTTTTAATAGCTTAATTAAAAAAACAATTCAACATCAAACAATTTGCTGAAGCGCTATGGCTATTAAATGTAAAGATGTGATGGCTTAAATACATCACTCTGTCCTCTATAGCAGTGGTTTTCAAAGTGGGGGGGCTAGGGGGGCCTCAGAAAATTGGAGGAAAGCTGAGGAAAAAATGCAAAACAAAACATTTTAGTGTGAACATACAGTGTGGAAACATGTTA
>JAPQRQ010000015.1:10970830-10985096 GCA_037367365.1 Apogon talboti | reverse complement strand
ATAATTATTGTATAGTGAATAAAAGTAAGAAAACACATTCTAAAAGTCAGTGTTTCTTGACATATTTTGTAGTATTGGGTTTGTAAAGGGGGGCCCCTGCTAGAAGCTAACGCTGTATGGGGGGCCTTGGCCAGGAAAACTTTAGGAACCCCTGCTCTATAGTACACAACTGAAACCTAAAAAGTATTGTGCAAACAAAAAAATTAGGTTTTATGATTTCTTGTAGTACAGTCCAAACTCCTAATTAGAATGCAGACAGTTGAGTGGGACTGTGTTCACATTAGCCATGTTGTCTGTAACGTTGGGTGTTGTATTTGTCCTCAGGATGTCAGCGGTATGTCCTTAAGTATGCTGGCAGCAGCGGGGGGACAGGATGATATTCTCCGGTTGCTGATAAAGAAAGGAGTGAGAGTGAACGGACGACAGAAAAACGGCACCACAGCGCTGATGCACGCTGCAGAGAAGGTAACCTGGTCTGTCACACAAATGGTAGTTAATTACACATTTATGATGCCATAAATGCCATAACAGATTCAAATAAAAACCAAAATAATGCCGAAGTAGAAAAGCACTCGGAGAGCGCAGACCACCGAGGCAGCTCAGTTCCCCACCATGCTGCTGTAACATATAATACCCTTGAAGTGGGTTACCTAGCAACAGATAAACAAGAGCCACCTTGACATGGTGTCAAATGTCGTGTGCAGAACCAGACATGCCAGCTGAGAGGTTATTTAACTGAAAATGCCATAAAAAAAATCCTGGATCACCCCTAAAGTCGACTCGCCTGTTCCTTGTCCCATTTCAGACATTTCCTGAAGATTGCGTTAAAATCCATCCATAACTTTTTGCACTATGTTGCTAACAAACAGACAAACAAACAAACCCTAGTGATTACATAACCTCCTTGGCGGAGGTAATAAAATTACAGTATGAATATGATAAAGCAGGGGTGTCAAACATATGGCCTGAGGGCCACCAAAGCTTCCAACCTGGCCCACGGCATGATTTTACAAAGAGCAAAGGGGTCGAGTCCAAACTGTACTCTTTGTTTCAGTGCAAAAAAAGGAAAATGATACTATGAAAAAGTTTACATTTACAAACTATCCTTTCACAACAACTGTGAACATTACAACCTGGAATTTCTTTAGAAAACTAAGTGCACTTTAAACAAGATTATGCCTCCATGTATCATTTATACATGTGTATTATAGATTGCAGTGGATCTGCAAAGGCAAAAAAACATTTGGTAACAGGCATAATATTAAAATTTTAGAGGAATTTGGCGTTGTCATTATTTTTAGGTTATTACGCTTGAGAGCAAATTGGACTACATGTGGCCCCTGAACGATAATGAGTTTGTCACCCATGTGATGAAGGCTGAAGAGTAGCTTTTCAGTTTCTGCAGGTCCTCCTGTAGACCGCTCTAATGGCTCAGAGTGTAAAACCTAAAGACTGCCCCAACAAAGATTTAACACCCACACCTCAGAACAGCTAACAGACTCATGCCTGAGGACCTGAGGGGCCGCGCTGGTCCTTTCACAGTCAACATGACAGACGTATATGCAGAGTTATTGCTCAGTTTAAGGTTAAAATCAGTACATAATGGTGTGATGTGTCCTGGCTTTCTGGTTCTCCTAAGCACTAATGCCACAGGGTTCTGAATTAACTGTAGCTGACTTCTAACATTTTTGGGGAGATAAGACAGGAGAACTGTAGTTCAGCTGCTTGATACAAAATGGTGAGTTAATCTTTTAGTGTCACTTAAAGACACCTAACTGAGTCTGCCGAATCACTGTTTATGACGTCCAGGACATTTGGAGATTTCTGCTGGCTGATGTATAAACACACATTTCACATTTTTATAGTAAATTTCTATCTCCATCAGAACTTCTTGACAACGGTTGCTATCCTGCTGGAGGCTGGGTCCTACGTTAATGCTCAAACAGTAGGCGGGGAAACGGCTCTGATGAAGGTAATGCCACATTTGATACTCGGTCTCCTTATGCTACACTGTGAGGGTATGTGCTATGTATGAGATGCAGGCTGTGGTCAATGGTTCCTTCTTTTTACTTTAGGCATGTAAGAGGGGAAATGTGGACGTGGTGCGCCTCCTGCTGGAGTACGGCGCTGACTGCAACATCATGTCCAAACACAGCAAGAATACAGCCATGTACTTTGCCAAACTCAGCAACAACCTGATGGTGGTTGACCTCATCAAGGACCACATCAGCATGTGAGTGAAAAACACAGGCACGCATAACACCAGGGGGATCAGATCCCAATAAACCAAATGGGGGCAAAAAAGTGTGTGTATGAAGGTCATATTAACCAGTGATAACCTTAAACCAGGAGAATAAACTCTGTATGAAGGACTTAACAGAGTCATATTTTTGATCAGAAGTCTCTGATGCTGAGTAAATACAGTAAACATAAATGGAGGCTTCAGTTTTTGTGGTCTTATGTGATTGTCATTTTGGGCTCTTATGTCCTTCAGAATGTGTCGACATGTGGAACATCTGACAAAGGACTTGTCACTTTTGGAAGGTTTCAACCATATTTAATATTCTGCCTTGTTTTGTTCTATGAGAAAAAGGACCAGGCATTTTTATTTCTGTTTTATTACAAGTGTAACTCTAAGTTTGCTTGAATTCAAAGATTATTTCAGTGCTATGGTAAGAAAACTAGTTTGAGCAGAGTTTATTTTTATGGAGCAGTGTTATTTTTAAAGATAGACTTGAATTGAATTAAATAGAAAATTGTATTACAATTAAATGGCACAAATACAGAAGTAAAAAACAAAAGACGAGTTTTTTGGACCTGCCCCTAAAAAGACCTGAGGCGGCGGAGAAAATAAAGTGTGTGTTTTGTCTTTGTACAGACAAATCAGTGTGATCTTTCCAGGATAACAGATGGTCTGTTTGTAGAGATGTGTGTTTTGGAGAAGAGTCAACAAAAGAAAGTTTTTTTTGTTATTTTCCTTGACAATTGGTTTCAGACTTGTGTCATTTTTTTACATGACAGAAAGTCTTATGTAGATTTTAGAATAATCCACCTTTTGAAATATGACCCACATTAGGATTTTGTTTAAGAGATGCCATTCAACACTGTTCTTTCATTGAGTCTGAAACATCCTGTCATGCTTTTTACTCATTTATTCAACCTCCTTTCCTCTGTCAGGCTGTCCAGTGTGGCCGAGGACACCATCAGGGCGTACTTTGAGTCCCGTCTGGTGCTGCTGGAACCCGTCTTCCCTCTGGCCTGCCACAGGCTTTGTGAGGGACCGGATTTCTCCATGGAGTTTGGCTACAAGTCACAGCCGCAACCAGAGGGTAAAACACACACACACACACACACACACAAGCTCATTTTATGACCAAGCACTGTGAGCAGCATTTCTGAAAAACACCACTTATCCCTGTCACCCTACGAAACAGATAGGTTTTATTACTGTGATTTAGAAATCATTGATTCTTGTATTGATATTTTAGAAGTCTGTTCCTAGTCAGCCAAGGCTTGAGCTCAGTTACAGAGAGAGTACAACCAAAAAAGTGGATGCCAGGTTTCCCACAGTCATGAAAACCTCAGAAACAGAATTTTAAAACCTAGTTTTCCTAAATAAGTCAAATGAACAAAATCTTTTGGCATGTATCTGAGGAGAAATTGTTTTATGGGGCATTAATAATATCTTTAAATTTCATCAGTATAATCACATTGAAGTAGAAGATAAGATGAACTACAACTATTGTCCAAATATTCCAAAATGAGTGTAAATTTATGCAACCCAGGCTACAGAATGTTTTTGATCAAACACTGTGAAATTCCAACCACATAAATCCATAAAGGTGGTTTCAAAGTCAACCATTTCACTCAAATGAATTACAGTAACATTTGGAGCACTAGAATTAATTAATTGTGCGGAGCTTCTTTTTTTTTCCACTGTACTAATGCAAAATAGATTAAATCCACATTTTAAAGCTGATATTAAAATGAGTCTTCCTGAAGGGAAGTGTTGTAGATTTTGACTAAAACCATGGGTTTTTGTAAATGTTTAGGTCTTTATTACATTTTATTAGAGAACAGCTCATTAGCGTAATAGTTTATCTTTGTATCTGACATGATTGTGAAAAGTTAACCGTTTAATTTTCATAGAATAATTAAGTAAAGCCCACTTCGGGCCATGGACTTAAACAGGCATGGGAATTCTAATATCATCCTTGAAAATCCATAGAAAAGTTCAGAAATGATGTCTGTATTACATGTGTGCACACCTGTAATGTTAGATTCTCTCATATTTCCCCTTTCTCCTTCTTTTCCGTGAGCAGTTGGTTTTCCACGGTATTTTGAAAAGTATAAAATCCATTAATGATTTCAAGCCTTAAAATAACTCGTAGGTTTAGATTTGATTAGAATTTAAAGTTAATGTTACTTTTGTTACTTTGATTAAAGCTGCAGGAGACAAAATCAGGGGACAGAAACATCCAAATATGAACATACACACCCTCTCTGTCCAAAGCAAAAGACTAAATATAAATATCGATGATGATGATGTTACGCAACAGAAACTACTTTTCCAGGCTTCTGTGTGAATCTAGAGTAAAGCAGTAGAGTCACATCTGAGGAAAGCGATGAGTAATTCCAGCTGTCACTCATGTATCTAACACCACCTGTCTGAAAACACCTGAGTCACAGGCTAGACTGTCCACAGCCTGAAAACAGAGTCCATAGAAGTGGGTTCAGTTTTGTTTTTGTTTTTTTGTCAGACCGCTTGAATTAGATTTTGATGCTAAAAACTATCAAGCCGAAACCAGCAGGGGGTATTACCCACTAATACAGTTCAACCTGTGTGAGCCCACAATCAGAATTTATCTGAGTACTCCCCAAACTCACCCAAAAAATGGTTCCTTTATGAAATGGTTTCTAGTGAGTTTTGAAGCCCAGTGCACCTCATGAAGGTCACACCCTCAACAGGAGCAAAAACCCCGCCTGACCTCTGATCTGCACGTCTTTTCCCAGGCTCGGGCATCCTCCTCTTCATCTTCCACGCCAACTTCTTGAACGAGATCACAGCCAGGCTCTGCGGCCCATGCAGCGTTCATGCCGTGGTGCTGAATGACAAGTTCCAGCTGCCCATCTTCTTGGTTGGTGTTTTATACGAGCAGTAGACATTAGGCTAGTTCACAGTAGTAACTTATTTCATCATGGTTTTGTTTACACTAGTCTGTGTTCTTTTTATTCAGTTAACAATGCCTTTTAATCTAATGTGTAAAACATGTTGACTATTACCTGGTTTACTGGGGTCTTTAGTTCAGTGTCTGACTGCCTTCTATCTCCTGAATGTTTCTTTTCTTTCTTTAAACTTTCAGGATAGTCACTTTATTTATTCCTTCAGCCCGGTCCCAGGCGTCAACAAACTCTTCATTCGTTTAGCTGAGGCGCCCACAGCCAAGGTAACGCACAAATACACACACACACACACACACACACAGTGCAATACACAGACACACAGGTATGTTCACACAATCCTCTGTAGCCGTCTGGTTAAAAGTTATATTTGAAGTTGGGATTTTGTTATTTTCAGTTTGTTGCTGCTCAGTCAACAATGGATGAATGATTTATTAATTCACTTGAACATTTTTTCAACTGACAAATGTACAAAGGAAATATTTTTAACTAACTTAAATGTATTTTGTAAATATAGATGAATTAGATTATGATGACAGTGTCATGCTTAAGAGCCATGTTCTTCATGTTTACCCAGTTGTATTGGTACTATATGGACTTCACACAAAGATACAACATATATTTAAAATAGACAGTGTGCAAAGTGGAAGTCAAAGTGCTTAACCTTCATGGTTTTAGAAGACACCCAAATGTACAGTTGCAGTGGTCATATTCTCCAGTTAACTATATTACAGGTACTTTTATGGCCCGGTCATAAACAAAACTAGTCGAAGCTTGTCAAAGACAATCTGCCACACAAAAACACTTTTCATAATCAACCAGCCAAAAGAAATCAATACCAGTGGAGGACATTTGGTTGAACAGTGCATCCTTCATGTTGTCGTAGACAGGACGGTAAGACAAAAAAATTAACCTCATTTTCAGTTTCACCAAACCTGCACAGCAAACCCACCCCCTCCTCCACAGGGTGTCTGAAAAATGAATGACCACAGAGTGAAAAATATAGCAACATGCGTGATGTAGAAGGTGTGCATCTGAGCTGTTTCAGTCAATTCTGTACAAAGGGAGCATCGAAATGTGAACCCCCTCCATTTTACTGCTGCAGTTGCACCATTACTAGCCCAATTACTATTTTCAGTGTCTCTCAAAGCAGTATTTGTCATTGACTGATAAGGAGACAGACACTGACTATCAGACTATAAAAGAAGACCATTCAACCGGGCCGCTCCCATTTTATCAGGCAGCTCAAACCTATTCAGGACCATGTTTCAGCCAACATACCCAAGCACATTTCACTTTATTGGTCCTTTTACAAACAAGCTGTTCAGTGGACTCTAGGGCCCCTCCCTGCACTGATTCACACATTATTATTAGTATTATTATTATTATTATTATTATTATTATACCCCCGAAATCGAGTATCGGAGATATAATGGTTTTATCCTGACCGCCGCCACTGAATATCCTTGGTGTGGACACAATAACTAAGGACAGATTTGGTTGGGTTGGTTAGCCCTCGATAACCAACATAGGGGACCCCCTAGTGGAAGAACCCTATTGATTTCAGCTTCTCTATAGGTTTTATAAGTCATCCAAATGGGGGCACTTTAGTTGAAAATCTGTTTTTTGGACATAAATCAAGCAATAATAGGCCGATTGAGATCAAATATGGATCATATTGATTGTCTTGTAAATGTCCATTTTTTTCCGCTACCATCCAAGGTCATATGGTGTCATTTTCATTCACTAGGTGGAGTTTTGTTGTGTGGAAAAATGGGTTCTCTGACCATTATTTTGCCACTATCAGGTCGATGTCACTCAAATTCAGTTCATGTCGATTGTCTAACAATTATCATGGATAGATTTATATATAGGAGAGCACTGGGGGATTTAAGGGATACCCTTGATGTTGGCCCCTGACAGCGTAAGCCTCATTATTATTATTATTATTATTATTAAACAGAAAAAAATGACACGCTGAGATTGAAAATCTCTTTTGCAAATGTCCAAGTGTCCTAGCCACGACAGCAATATCAGCATAAGTTACTGAAAGTAAACATTTCCGCCATGCATCCACACTAAAAACCTACCTAAGACACATAGTAAAACTCAGTGCTAAAACCATACATATAGAAGACCACCGCTGCTGAACCATGTCTCTATGAGCTGAACTCAGAAACAGGCCGTCTCAGTTCCAGTCCAATAAAAGACATTACAGTTGAGTGAATATCTTCTTTTGTCTGTAAAATACTATGTTATATAGCTAATACTATATAAATCTAATCCATTATTATTTATTATTACTATTCTTCACTGGGTATGACCAATATTAAATAAAAGTCACTATTTAAGGTTATTCTAGAGCTGAGTTCATCACCTGACGCACGCTTTGGCTTCAGTTTCAACCCAATCGTCATGTAGCAGGTGCTGATTGGCGCCAACTGCTATTGATGCGTCTCTGATGTTCTCCAGGTCAAGCTCCTCATCTGTGCGTACAAAGTCCAGCTGCAGTGATGCCCCCTCCGGCCGTGTCAAAGGTCACACTGAGCAGCAGCTGAAATGCTCCAGGCTCTGTGTTTCTGAAGAGTTCATCAGATCCTCGTCGCCACGAAAGTGAAAATAAAAGCCGGCGTCAGTGCGGCGCCTCGAAGACTGCTGCTCCTCATCGACATCTGAGTCCTGTCCAGCAGCACATCTGAGGACTCTGTGACGTCGACTAACAATCAGACCGTCCCTCTTTGTCTCGCAGCATGTCGGTAAAAGGAGGTTGATGAAAGCGCCCGGTCGCTGTACCTGTCATGACTGAACCCTTCTGGGTCGTGCCTTTTTCCGAGTTCTGTCGGCGTGAATACGATAGATGTTCTGACTATGTTTGTAAATGCCTAGCTTGTGTGTTAACATTTTTGGATCTAAAGAATATGAGGAGAGGATTTTGCATCAGTTTTTATCTTTTTTTTTTTTTGGACCAAGCTAACACATTCTCTCTCATGTTTCTTTTTGTTGATACATTTTTAATAGACTCATTTCAGGATGTTATTGTCACAGTGGAACAGCTGCAACTCCTGCATCGGTGTGTTTGAATATAAAATCTGGATGCTGCTCCTTTTAATAACAAAGAAAAAACTTCTATTCTCAAGGTTTCGTGTCAAGTTGAACAACTCGATTTTTTTTGTTGTTGCAACTCAGCCATCTTTGACTGGTTTCTAACTCCACATCAGCCGCATCACCTTGGTCTAAACCCTGACTCAACACCACGGGCATGTCCATACTTAAACTGAGTTTGACACCCCTGTACCCGCCCAGCGCGCAACACCTGTTCATACATAAACATACAGAATGAGCTGATTGTAAAGTAAGATGTTGAGTATTTTTAATGAATGAAGAAATGTGTTTTTTTGCCTTCCCTACACAGAGTTGCTGTTTATATTTTCTGGTCTGTACATATTCACATACAATATATAAATATATGCATACATATATACTGGTATAAATCATCACCTGATGACTATAATGTTTTATTGCATTTGGCACTGTAGGGCTGGGTTAAGTTATTTAGTATGTACAGTTTAAGCTCTAATATTACTTAAAGGGCTATAGTGTTTGGGCTGCCCTGCTGTTAAACGTTGGGTTTTTGATTTAATAGGAACATTTTTGGCTTTGTTAACTTTGTTTGAAAACCCTGAGTACAAAGAGTCACAACTTGCTCCTTATCTGGCCCAGGTCGTCTGTGGTGGGTGTTCATCTGAGCACAAGGTTACGCCGCAGCTGAACTGTTGTATCAAACACCGACAAAAGCTACAGGGAGAATAAATCTGATATTTAGACAGATTGGACTCCAATAAAGACCCTGTTTCTGCTTCCAACTGAGACATTTCTAATCAGTGAGCAGAAGTGTAGAAAGAACGGTTCGAGGACGTCCACAGATCACTGCAGAAATAATCAAAGTTTCCACAGAAGGAAGGCTGCCAGTCAGAATCCCCCCTCATTATTCTTGTTTTCAGCAGGATTTGAAAAGCCCGTCTGCAGAGAAACATGCATACCAAACCCAACTGGTATGAGAATTTTAGCAGTAGAATATTCCATAGGAGGAACATGTCTACAGGGTGAAACAAGGTGGAATATTCATGCATTTTTGTCATCCATAACATTGGAAGAAACAGAGGTATCCCTTGTCTGCCTTAATATCTAATTTTCTCCTCAGTTGAAAAATGAGGCCGAAATATTCCACATTTGTACTGTCTGTGACTTCAGTGTGGAATTATTACTTTCAATCTCGAAAAAATTATCTTACAAATAAAAAGTTGCATGTTCATTCTTAGTGCTCCAAACACGACTTGAGGTTTGAGTATCCCAAGGTTAACAGGTTTTTTTTTTCTCACTTTTTGACCTTATTTTTATTAGGTAGTCCATAAAGGTGGACGGGTATTTCACAGTATAAACCCAACATGTTGAGAAGTATAAAACACTTGAATTTTCTTTTTCACACAGTTCAGGCACAGAGTTTATAATTTCACTTCTGGGTTTCTAAAGGAACTACAAGTGATGACAATCTATCAGCGCATTAGGTAAAAGCTGGAACGTTTGTGCACAGGTTTATGGGACTCTTCTGGGTTGGATGACTGGATCTGTCCCGGAACCAAAGACGAGCCCATGTCAGAGTCCAAGTGGAAAGGACCTACCGTTGGCTGTTTTAGTCCATCTGCAGCAAAATGCCCACACTTTACCACTGCTCTTCTCAGATCCCAGGTTTCTGTGTAATGCATTAAAAAGCTTTGTGCATGTGGAGCCAAAACTTCAACTTAGTGATTTTTGCAGTAATTTAAAGGAGCCTTTTAGCAAATGTGAGCAGTAATATTAAATAGATAAAAGTCTGATGAAGGTTTTGTTTGTTTTCTAATAACTCCGCCCCTGTTTTTTGTGACCTAACAGGGTGTAACCTTTCCCCGTGTACATCCCTTACTCCAATGAGCTTGACGAATACTTCCTAGTGGTTGTACTGTTGTACTTCCTGTTTGTAGATGCTGCAGCCAGTATGTGCTCACCCCGAGGCTGCGTCTCTGTACTAAATAAAAGGTGTGTCTATTTCCACACAGGTTTTATTTGCTTTATTGAAGGGTTTAAAAAAAAAAAACACGACTGGTCTGAGTAAGGTGTTTGTCCAGCATGATCCTCCAGAGTAGCTTCTGTGCATCTTGGCATTGATTGGACAAACTGAACTCTACTGGAGGATTGACTCCATTCTTCACCGTTCTGCTTATGTTTGGATGATGGAGGTGAACACCCTGGTCTAGTGTTCTCATATGATGGGGTTCAGCTGAGTCACAGTTCTGCCTCCAAAACCTTATCTGTTCTTTTGGTATGATAACTGAAGGTAGTCATTGTGCCGCAAATAATGAGTGCAAAATGAAGTCACACTGAATTTCCATCTTTTTTTAAATATATTTCCTGTATTTTCCAGTTTCCTCTTCATCCACAGTCAGAAATGCTTATGTGTGGTCATTATAATGTGGTATAAATCCTAATGGTGGCCACACACTTTTTGCACAGTACTGTACGAATCAGCCACTGAGAGGAGTGGTAATAATATTGATTATTTCATTACAATGGGACCTTTCTCTGGGTCAGATAATATTAGTAGGAATATTATTATATTCCTTAAAGTTCATGAATCCCCTTAAGAGACGCTTCAACGAGTGATCTCTGTATGTTCCATGTTTTCTGTAAAGGAACTAAACCTTCTAAGAACATGGAGTGGACGTTCCACATGGGTTCATGTTGTCCACAGGTTTACGAGAGGTTTTTGGAGGACGATGGGACCCATGAGTTTAAGTGTCACTGGGGTTCCTCCAACAGGAAATTTGGAACATCAAACTCTTTCATCCTGGATTCTGGTATTTTTGTGGCTTTTCTTCATCATTTGTTTATTTCAGTTTTATTTGACAGGGACAATACATTTAACCATTATTACATTTTAAAATATGTAACTGATGCATTGTGTGTAGCCATGGTAACTAATTTGCAGACCATGTCCAAATTCTATACCAAACCAACTATAAACAGTACAACAAAACGACATTAAAATCAACAAAGACTAAACCTTTGACAAGGTACAAACATGTTAAACAAAAAGAATTAAGTAAAACAACAAGAGTTTAATGACAGATACTGGATGAGGTTCAATGTTCACAGTTTGTTGTGGTTTGAGCCTCTGCTGTGCTTTACAACTGAGAACTTTTACATTTGTGGATGTTTTGAATGTTAAAGTATTCCAGATGTGAGGACTTTCAGTTTCCATTAGTAGCTCCCCTTGTGGTGGTTCCTCTACTACTATACCTTAAGATCATGTGACCAAACATCGTATAAATGAGAAGTTTCTAAAATACTCCTGGCTCTCCTCTCTCTCTCTCTCTTTCTCTCTCTTTTTTCCCTTTTCCTCCTCACAGGTTGCCAGGATACTCTAAACCAGGGGTAGGCAACTCCAGTCCTCGACAGCCGGTGTCCTGCCTGTTTTACATATTTCCCTCTTCCAGCACATCTGGATGCCATTACATCGTTACCAGGCTTCTGCAGAGCTTGGTGATGAGCTGATCATTAATTGAACCAGGTGTGATGGAAGAGGGAAATATGTAAAACATGCAAGACACCGGCTCTCAAGGACCGGAGTTGCCTACCCCTGATCTAAACCAACGACAGCAGTTGGTGGTCACTGGAACAGTGGTTACCGAGGGACTCCATAAACAAAACAGCAGTGGTTGCTGGGGCAACCCGCCCCTGTATAAAAGCTACAGCGGCCAGTGGCAGGTCCCTCTTCTCTTGCTCGCTGCCTGACTAATGCCTGGACAGTCGTACCAGTCACTAACTCTTCTTCTTTGCTGGCATTTCCCCTGAGTTCACTTGTTTTGTCAAGGCTCCATGAGCCGGTCTTGACACAGAACTGATAATTATTGTACAATTAAATAAATAATTAATATTAACTATCACTCAATGGTCCAAATATCTGCATACGTGTACACGTATGTGTGTGTGGTTGTAGCAGTGGTTGGGTGAGGAGCTGCAGGCCTTTGTGTATATTTTTCTACTAGCTTTGGCATCTTTTAGGGAGATAACTTTCTCTGGCAGCAGGATCATTATTAACCCTGGCTCTGTGACCAGCCACTTTTTCTTTCCTGGAAAGTGGCATCTATTTGAAAGACAGAAAATAACAAATACTGAAGCATTTATTGATTGAAATAAATAATTAACACATGACATTGATATTTCAATAAATAGAACAATATTTTTGGTAATAAAATAATTGAAATTGATTATTTATGTGAATTTAATCAGTCTATTGGTAAAAAAGCTAAGTTTAATTTCTTTTAATTAAATTTAATTTAATTTTTATCAGTGAGTATCACTGCTTATAAAACTAATTTAAAAAAATCATAAGTCTATAATTAATAAATGTACCCATATTGACCTAAAACGGAAACATTCACTAAAGGGATCAATTGATGTAACACCAATTGACATTTCATTTTCAAATCAGTTTTTCAGGCATTAATATGGACACCTATCACAACCTTGACTTTAAAGATCTTAAACAGATTTTTTCAAATTAAGTTTTTTTTTAAATTTTCTTCAGCCATTTTCATAGTTGTCCTTGGGTCATACCACTTGACATGTAAACTTCAGCACACAGCATCATGTCCTAAAATGTCCAAATAACTCAGATTTTTAAGACACATACTGACCTTGACACAGGCTGAATAGCATCAGCAAGGGCCCTTCTTGATGATGTCATTTCCTGTCACATGACCTTCTTTTGCAATATTAATAAAATGTCCTCTAAAGGTAGTTACACCACCTTGACATTTCATTAAGTTTACTTGACTGTCAAGATTCTCCAAATAAATACTGAAATTTAAATAATGATTTAAAAAAATGCCTTCTGTTCCTATAACATGACTGTAATGGGAGATTATGACAAAATATATTTTGAAGCTTTTTAATCAAAATTTTGCATTTTTTTAATCAAGGTAAATTATTTTGGTGCAAGGTTTGTATGGTTTCACCTCTTAGACATTTTCATACAAAATTCTTAAATACATACCCAAAATAAATTAAGTCTGTATATTTTCCATTCAAGACTTCTTTTAAAAGATGTCTGTGAAGTTATTTTAAACTTTTAAGTCCTTTAAATGTATATAAATTGTTGGGGGAAAAATAATGGGCGTCACATCACTGACCCATTTTGCATTTTTCACTGTAAATCCTGTATTTTCCTATATTTAATTTCCTATACTTAAGTTAGAAGCTCATGAAAACTAAGAGTAAATTCAAAGGTTATTATATCAAAACACAGAAAACTGAAGATAAAGTGACTTTTTCAGCAAAGATATCAATAACAGAATGTAAAAACAAGTGTCCATCCACTGTCATTGATCCAACTCCATGGGTTTTACTGGTGAATCAAGGATGTAGAGGATGAAGGTGTTTCCATGGTAACTACGGAGCCTCTGAACATCCAAATGGGTCATATCTGATGACCATGAAAAGATGGAAAACAGCATTTTACCTGAATTAATTCCACATATTAATAGCTTTATTGGTTCAGAAGTTCTTAAATATTTTAGATCAGTAGATGCTTTTGGTTGCCAGTTTCTGTTTGGGTCTGTGTGGGTTAAAGCACTGTCCTCACATATCTATTATCCTGTAGATCAACGTTTCCACACGTACAGAGGCTTTATCTTCTTCTCTGTCCTCTTTTGTGTCTTAAGTTCATGGACATAAACTCCTTAGATACATAAAAGGTGTCTGTACATTGTCTGTATATGATCAACTGGAGACACGATGGTTAATTTACAAAACCTTAAGGACTTCAACTGCTTAAATGCATTTCATCAGGATTTCTGTTTATGTTCAATATTTTCTGCACATTCAAAACATATTACACAGTATATCTGTGTTTTGGGATGATGTTAGGAATGCTGATGAATAAAAACTGCAGTAAACCAGGACTGACTTAAAACAGTTAACCCTACGTTAGTCACCTGGGGTGTTTCGACACCCCAACTTTTTTAAATTGCTCATAATTTCCAAATTA